>WBMW01000670.1:19049-31774 GCA_013396635.1 Penelope pileata
CAGGGGGGTTGGAACAAGATGATCTCTAAGGTCCCTTCCAACCTGAACCATTCTGTGATTCTATGATCTTTTTTACGTAGTAATTTAAGTACCACAGAATCATAGAATGGCCTGGGTTGGAAGGGACCCCAAGGATCATCAGGTTCCAACCCCCCTGCCACAGGCAGGGCCACCAACCTCCAGATCTGGTACTAGATCAGGTTGCTCAGGACCCCATCCAACCCCATCGTACCATCTGACAAATGAAAAGCTATTCCAGAAAGTCTTGAAATAATGGGACAAAGGACTTTGAGATACCTTCCTTTGCCCACCTTGCAGCACAGCAGTGCTGACAGGGGTGAATTAACCCACATTTGTTTGATTCCCAGAGCTAAGTATGCAACAGCTCTTCAGTACAGACTCCTGGTTTTTTTTGCCTACAACATTTGAGATCACAAAGCAGTCTCTACTAGACATGCCCAGGGCAGTTTAGTTTCTAAGATCTGCACGTGCCCTGAGCCCGCTACAGTCAGTGCTGGACACAGAGCAGCTCTGGGTGTTCCCCCCAAAACCACCTAAAGCTCTGCAATGGGACCTTTCACACTACTTTCGGGTTCCTTGCAGCTGCTCCTACATGCTGTTACTATTATCAGCATTGAAATCACTGCATTGTGCAGTTTATGAGCACCCTTTTCCCTCCCACCAGGGCACCATGCTGCTTGCCCGTTGCCTGTAACACACTGTTTGGCTTCAGTGACATGTCACAGAGATGGGGAAAACAGGGAAAAAGCTTGAGCACCTCCTTGATGAGAATCACTAGTTTGCCCCATACCTCCAGTTCTTGTGCAGATGAAGAAATGCAGTTGGCTTGTGTTGCCGTCCTCCCTGCCCAGGGCTCAGCAGGATGAGGTGGGGTGGTCGCACTGCAGCGGGGCAGGGGACACTGCACCGAGACAACAGAGCTGCCCACACTGCAAAGGTGACAGTGCATTCACTGCTGTGAGCGCGTGCTGGACCAGCCCTGCCATCAGCAACCAGGGGAGGGGGATGTGCTGGCTGGGGAAAGCTCCTGATTCTAACAGTGGCTGAGCAGCTGTCTGCTGTGACCTGAGAAGAGCAGGGCTGCAAAACCAGCCACAGACCCTCTCAGAGACGGTTGCTGAGATAAGACTATCAAGCCAATACGATTAAAAAAAGGAATCAAGGAAGGAGAAGCAATTCCATACCCTTTTCCCTGGCCAGGTACACATTCTTAAAACCAGAGATGCTGTGCACAGTGCAAGAGCAGTGCTGGCAGCAGGCAGGGGGTTCTGGCCCCAGAAAACAGCAAGCTGAGCTGCTGAGCCCCCAGCACAATGGCTGCTCTGCAGGGCACTCGCTCCTGCCTGAGCCCTGGAACCCGCGAGCTGGAACTGGGACCAGGAACGTGAGTTTCCTTATACCCACAGGACAGCCTATTGCTTGGTCTCCTGCTAACAGCAGTAAAGACCTTGAAGTACTGATGCATCATGACTAATACTTTAAATTCCGAAGCACATAACGTAATGTGAAATTAAACTGTGGCTTTATGCTCGGCTTTATGAGCTCCAGTCTGAGCTCTGCAGCAACCTGAAGCTACCAACAAAGGAGGATGTCCTGCACCACTTGTGATCAGGATTTGATTTTGTAACACACACTTCCTCCTTTGTATTTCTGGAGACATTTTTGGACACCACCAATTCAGAGCTTTAGAGAGGATTTTCTCCTGCTGTCAGCAGGCATGTCACAATCTTCCTCAAAGTGATCTGAATTACATACAGCTCTGTTGCAGGTACTTCACGGGGGTAATTTTACTTAACCTTCCCTACAAAGCCTCAACTAAACATTCCATGAGCTGCAGCAGGCAGTGGCTGGCACCTGCTCTGAACAGCCCCGGCACGGGCTGCGGCCAGGAGCTGCCTGCAGAACCCAGCTGCCATGCACCAGGGGCTCCCCGACCTCCTCGGGCCCTGGCAGAGGATCGGAGACAGTCCCAGAGCAGATTTCCACAGCTCCCTGATAGTCTTTAATTTTCCTTATTTTATCTTGAGAAATTTTAATTATCAGCCTCCATCAAACAATACAATAAGACTCAACAAGGTAACTCACTGGACAGTTCTATCCATTTTCTAAATTTGGTCTTTAGCCTATAGATCCAAACATTGCAAAATACAGCTACACAGGGTAATAAGGTCCCAAGTGCACTGCCAGCCACACTTGCTTCTAAGAACCCCACTGAGATCGGTTTCATCATCCTTAAAAACAAGTTCAGCTGCTAGTTTGTATTTGCTAATCGAGTTCTGCTTTAAACTAAATTACTTATTCACATTAAGTTAGAAGGATTAAGCACAACCCCAAGGCAGGAAAATATTCATAGCAGACTAAAGAGTAAGAGCAGGAAAATTGGAGGAAAAAACTGTATCTGGGGCTGGAGCAAGGCAAACCAGGGTCATACCCCTGCCAACAACTTGCTGTGAGAGCCTGGGAAAACTGCAGCAGTGCATCCTTGTATTACTGTGCTGATAACAGCAGCAGCAAGAGGAAGAGCGGTTTTACAGGGACTTGGGAAATAAAACAATTCGTAAGGTGTACGTTGATAAAATGAGACCTGTGCACAAACTGGAGGGGGGGTCAGTGCTTGGCATGGTGAGTCTCAAGCTTCCACAGCCTTCCACCCTTCCAATAATGCACCAAGGGCAGAATGGTCTTTTGTCTCCTGACTTGTTTGGCATTTTCCCAGAAACATGCTCTCCAGAGGAGGAATACAAGGTCTAGAGAGAGATACAAAATCAGAATAATTTAAACCTTTGAGAATTGTAAGTAATGGGTGTGATTTTCTACGAGCTAGCACAGTTTATCTCAGCTGACGTCAGGGGAGTTGCAGTGGTGCAAAAAGGTCTGACACCAAGTGCCCTGCTCTGCCCTCATGGCTCACATTGCTCACCTGCGCTCTCTGGGCAGTCGAGCTCCCAACACATCTAATAGCAAACTCTTTTTTTGCTCTTCCCTTTCCTTTCTTTTGGGCAGGAAGAGAAGGATCACTGTGCACGTCTCACTGGACCATCTAATGATATGCCAGGAGAACGCGTCGGTATTAATTAACTGCACAGCTCCGGGTACTCATTTGCTTGGGAACCTAGCTGAAGCAGTTCAGCCTGCTTCAGTGCAGTGCTGCCAGCCACTGATGCTCCAAAGGGAAAGCTGTAAATGCTTTTCTGAATTTGTTTCATGAAACAAGAACGATTGCCATGCTTTTGTCTGGGAAACAGCGATTTGCAGAAACGTGTTCTGGGGGCCTGCAGGAGGTTTAAGCAATGCCAGATGTGGATGTCCCGTTTTAGCCGGTGCGCTGCCAGGCACTTCCCAATCCCAGCCATCGTCTTCAGGACCACAAAACCCACAGGATGAGGAAAAAATTACGTTGCACATTTCTATGAAAGACAAATGAAAACCAACGTCTGTGGCCCATTCACTGATGCAAGTTTGAAGAGCTGCCATCTTCTTTTCTCTAAAAATCTTCCATGCCACCAGATCCAAGTCAGGCTCAAACGTCTCCAAAAATTAATTAAAAAAATATTCATATTGGAGTCTAGGCAGAAATGGCGAGAAAATAAAGAGGTGAAACCACCTCTCTTCCTATTTTTAACTCAGCAGAGGGCCTGTAAGAACTGAGAAGCAATGTATGGTAATGTAACATTGTCCACTCCAGAGAGACTTAATGCAGCTTGCAGGTGGCCCATGTGACTCAGTGAATACCGACAAATGAAACAACTGTGACATCTGGGCATCCCGTGCCTTCCTCGATGGGACAGCTGTTGGCCTCCAGCTGGCTCCTTGGGCTGCAGAAGTGGGCAGTGGTTGAACTCCCCAGGCTGTGCGATGCTCCTGCCTCGTGGTGCCTCGTGGAGGTGGCAGGGGGAGCCGGCAGGGCGCGGGCAGAGAGGGCCAGCAAGCAGACCGATGGTCTGCTGCCAGGCAGCAGTGCTATCCTTCCCTAGGTTCAAGGCTTTCTGCAGTGAGGTTTGGGGAAACCTCATCTTGCTTTAGAAAGGCAAAACTTCCCGTTGCACGACTGGGTGGGCACCATCCATCTCCCAGCAGGAGGGAGTTCAAGCGCTGCTTTCCGCAGGGAGCCCAGCCCCTGACGCAGGGCAGGCTCTGAAATTGCAGCAGCTGCTTGCAGCCACAACAGCACGCTTCCTTCAAGCACCCCAATGTTCTCCTTTAACCTAACGAAGCACTTGTATCACATCATTGCTTTAGAAAAAAACAGCCATCCCACAACACAGGCCGTTTGTCCATCACGTTACCCTTCAGACACAATCACGAGTGCCTGGGGCTCGCAGCCTCCCCTCCCCTCCCACCCCCAGACCAGGGGGCTGAGGCTCAGGGGTGGCACGGCACCAATGTGCTCCCAGTGTGCTGCTTGGGCCCGCAGGGAAACGAGCCTGGCGAGAAAGCCCAAAGCTTTCTAGGCATCTTTTCAACACACCATTTCTTTCTCCCTCCAGCCCACACCATCCCTGGCTATATAAACTCCTGTGCTTCTTGCTCCCAAATGTTCCTTCATTCCTGCAATCTGCAGCCAAGTTAAAGGCCCAAATAAAAGCAGGAAGCAGAAAATAACAGCGGTGATACAGCAGCATGAAGCCAGTTTACCTGTTCTTATCTCACTGTGATCATAAAAATAGGTCTCTATCTGCTCACAAGAATGCCACAAAAGCCCCGACAAGAAAGGGGAGCGACTCGGCCAATACTGACAATTTCAGGTAAAGGACAAGGCGACTGGATTTACATAAGCAAATTATTTTCAGTACAGTTTGCATTCTGACTGCAAGTCTATAAACCAAAACATGGTGAGAAGGCATTACCGCTGTATAACTAATGAACCAAAGAAGAGAAATATTTATGCTACGGACTGACGTTAACTGCACTCCCACTTGAGCGTGTGTTATGGTGCAATATTTAATTACGTGCTTGCTTATCATTTCTCAAATACCTACTACAACGTATCTCTGCTGGACATGATACCAGTGTGTTATTTGCCTGGATGGCATCGCAATGCACTGCACAGAGCAGCAGGAGCTGGCTCTCAGCTCTCTGACCAGAGCACAGCTCCCTGCCAGCACCCTGACCGACAGAGCCCTGCAGCCCTCCCTCCCACACAGCCCAGCCACGGGCAGCAATGCCTCCGATGCCAGCTTCTGAGTGCCACAAGCAACTGAAACAGAGAAAATATTAGAGCTATTACGCAACTTCTAGCACAAGGACTCGCTACTGATACAGCCCTACCATAGCTGCAAGGCCAGCAGCAATTCATGTCGCTTGAAAGTAAAGAAAGCAGAAGAAAAGGCAGCGTCTTCTGTAACTGATGTGTGCTTTCTCTTGACTCCTTGTACCAACTCCAGAAGCTCAGGCCAACCTTACTAAATTCACTTGGGAATATGAGCAACATTCAACTGAGCTTTCACTCACATTCTGGGTTAGTAACTGCCAAGTCTGGCTGGATTTTCCTATGAAAGGCTGTGAAGTAGATGTAACAGTATTCAGCATTTATGGGAGCCCCTCACACACACAATTACACACGTACATCAAAGTTTAGTGTCTAAAGCAGCAGGCCTAATATTTCACTGCAGAGAGACGTCAGTATCTTTGAAACATCTTTAAACCAGGATGGATAGCACCGCGCTATCTGCCCCCGCACCCAGCGCAGGCTGACCTCAGCCACGCTGGGTGCTGGGCTGAGAAACGGCCTACAACAATGGAAACGAGAAGTTACACAGATACGTAGGAGACGGGAAACACCTCTGATACTTCTTATCTCTTTTAAAGAATTTTTTTTCCCCTCTAGATCTCCAGAATTCATGTATGCTGTCTTTATCCTGCTAGAACTTGACTTGATTTCTTCCACCTCGAGATTTCTGTTTTTCTCAGGAACTGCATTTCCTTACTAATTGCTAAGTCAGGAAAAATTTGCTTCAGTTTCATTTGTTTTAATATACAGTGCACGAAGACACCAGAGACTGGGGAGTGCTGAGGAGCTGAAGAAAAGGAAGATGGAAAATTTCAAGGTTATTAAACTGTATGATAGCCAGTGGATTGATTTCTAGCGAGGCAAAACCAGAACCTGCTTTTTTTTTAAAAAAAAAAAAAAGGAAAAGTTTGTTGTAAATAAAGACTGCTCTTTCTAAACAGGACTTTTATGTTTTTAGATCTCTTGACCACAACCGACAACACCCTGAAGGCAGAGGCTGCCCAACGCAGCAGACGCGATTGCTGAACATCTGCCACGTGTTACAGCTGGCCAGGTGGGAGCTCACGGCTCACTCACACCCCACCACTGAGCTCTTACTCCAACACTCAGCAAAAGCAAACCAGAGGTCTGTTCTTTTCAAACATACTACCTTTCCAAATGTCTGTGCATATAAATACACGAGCCCTCTGTAAGAAGAGGAATGGTTCTGTTAGTGCTGCTGCTACTTGCTCTTCCCTGCACTGAAATACCTCTTACCTTCGCTGCACCTCTCAAGAAGCCTTTACTGAGCATCGGCTGCTCAAGGATACAACACTCAAGCACTGCATTGGAAAGTCTGCTCTTTCCTTTTCAAGAAGAATTTGACCATATCCAATGAAATAATCTATGACATGAAACCACCAAGCACATCCAGCTCCTCTCCTCCAACACGGGCACGTTGCCTGCCTCCAGCTGCATTCCAAAACACACGTTTTGTAACCAAAGTGAACGTCTGTAGGGGATCACAAACTATTTCTAAGGAAGTCATTTCACAACGACAGCCTGCGATGGCTGCTTTGCACGGAATGCAATAGCCAGGTAATCACACTGATGATGGACTTGAGAGCATAACTGATGGTGGGCATTAAACGAGGGCTCACAATAGTCCTGGGACACTGGAACGCCAGGTGGATGCCCCTGAGACAGTGACTTTCAATGCTACATAAGCCACCCATAGCCACCAGGATCTCGGCATAGGCACAGAGACCAACTCTTCCACATAACAAAGCTAAAGCTGAAAGTATTCATTAATGGCAAGACGGGAAGATAGCAGGTAAAAACCACGGCAAAGGGAAGCAGTGAGCTCTCACATAGCCCTGAGTAGTGCTGTGAGCCAGAGAAAAGCTTCCCTCTTCCCCAGGCACAGAAGGACTGCTTACCTCTTAATGACAATGACTTCGTTTGATAACTATCACTTATGAAGAAATATTTTAAGAGTGCTGCACCAAAGGAACCTGTGAACCAGCACACATTATTTATTTGCACTCCAGGAAAGGAGCTAACATTGGTGGGTGACAGAGGGTGCAATGCTGGGCAGAATGGGAACCTTGAGGCATGGGGGACTTGGGGAAGGAAGTAATATGTTGCTGTAAGCAGTGCTTGAAACCCTAGGTCAGAAAATCCACATTCTGACCCATATTTGCCGGGCCAGTTTAATTTTCACCCTGAATGTCCTCCTTTTGTGATGCTCAGGAAGTAAACTAAACTGAAAGTAACTGAAAGCTGGAGAACTATAGAGGGAAGTATCACAGGTGTGGCTATCAGAATCGATGGATTCTTCTCCTACGCCAGTGTAGCTTCTCACTCATTGTCCTTCAGAAAGGATAACAACCCACATTAACACAACTTAAGGTCAACAGATACTTGTGCAAGTGCATCCAGATTACATATGCATGTGTGCACCTGAACTTACACAGCTGGATCACTTCAAGCTCTACTTTTACAGACACTGTTCAGACCTACAGCTCAGATACCTGTACGCTCCGTGTACATCACATGCAATATTGATGGTATTTTGTTGTACTCAGATTTTAAAACTGTAACAAGCACACAGCTTTTAAATCACGCAGTTTACACGAGTGCTTTCATACCTGCAATTACCTTTTGCTTGGTTGTTCACTTGAGTGGCAAAACAGCTTTTCAAAAACTGGGATTTTTCTATTTTTTTTGGCTGTTGTATCATCTTGCAGTACTGTATTAGCCAAATGCTTGAAAGTAACCACATTTGCAACAAGATCCAACGTGGACAAAATTATGAGCGGTGAATGAGAAGAGGCACAAAGCCACACTGCCTTTGTACCATCAGTGCCGTCACACAGCTAGAGGAGGGTGGGTGCCAAAAACATCAGGTTGTGAACAACACTGAGTTTTCAGCAGCTGTCTACAAACCACCATGAAAATCATCCGCAGTACTGGCAGGGGCAGCAGCGTGGGAGATGGCTGCAGCAGCCCCCAGGTGATGCACTGATGGCCAGGGAGCTCCAGATCAGCGACCAAGCTCTCTGGGGAAGGCAGCAGGTCAGGTCACACCAAGGATAGAGAAGCCTGGGATATATTCTGCACTGCTGAGCTCAGGTGCGACTGCTCAGCCTCAAACACCTCTCTGAAGGCTCCAGCTTTAGAGCTCACAGATCTTTTCTGCTTTCCACACATCTTCAAAGGTAGAAGAGGAAGGTCTTTCAAGACTCCCGAAATTAGACACCCCTCATTCCCTTGCTGTGCATTTGGTAATTAGGGGAGGCATGGGGTAAGACTTGGGACAGACTTTGAATTATATTGGACTTATGCATTACAGCAAACTTGCCAGCAAAGCTTTTCTGGAAGCGTGCTAAGAGTTTTGAGCTCAAAGCTCTTCCGATGAAATGTACAGATATGTTTTCTAACATTTAAAATCCCAGTCACATACTAGAATTACACTCAGAAATAACTTTGTGACTTCCTTTGAAGGTCTACCTCGTCCAAGGAAAGAGTTTCTTCAGAGTTCTGACTTCCAGTGCTTTACATTACAACATTGGCACAAAGTGCTGGTTAGGAATTTCACTGGCAAGAGAACGGTGTTGCCTCACTTCTCTGTTTCTGGGTTAAATGGGAAACTTGCTTTTTGGATTTTCTTCTCTTTTTGTGAAATAGCTCATTGTTCGGGAACATGTATTTATAGAGTGTTGGGGACTGTATCTTCCTCGCTACCATTTCTTTCTCCCTGCACCACATTCATGAAAAGTCACTTGTACAGCAGACTGAATGAGGGGAAAAAGGAAAAAAAAAAACCCAACCAAAACATTGATAATGGATATTAGCAAAACAGATTTTACACTTACCTATGTTTCAGTTCAGGGAGGAAGAGAAGATCCAACAGCAGCAAGAACATGGAAGAGAAAAGAAAATGAAAATTCTCCTTTAATTCAGAAAAGGAACAATCAGTCATAGCAGCACACATAGAATGCATACAGTTTGGTCCTGTAGGAGCAGTAGGCTGAACATCTTGCCCGCTGTCACTTCACAAACCAGACCCCTTCCACTGGATCCCAGAATTGGGAACCCCACGGCAGAATCACGTCCCCGAAGTCAGCCAGGAGCTTGTTGCACATCTAGGGACACAGCACGCTGAAAGGAGCTGAAATGGGGGAGCGTGGTGTTTCTTTCTCACGTCACAATAAAAGCTTGGCCAAAGTGTTTACTTTCCTGAATACGATTGAGATCAGCAGTAACCTCAAGATGATGAGATTTTTGGCATATCTTTCTCTGCATTCCAGTAATTTTAAGGAAAAAAAAACAGCAGAACAAAACATTTTGGCAGGAAAAAGCACTGGTTTTACCCCTGAAGAGGGCCCTTATTTGTCTGTGTAAAGGGCCCTAGGCTCAGTCAGAATTAATGCTTATTTACCATCAAACTGCTTTCAAGGAGCCAGAAGTTCAGAGGACTTCTCCCCTTTGCACTTGATGAATTTCACCAACACTGGACATGACCAGGAAGACAGGACTCTTGTCTTTTCCCAAAAATCCTCCTCTCCCTTCCTCCCGCCCTGTCAGCATCACTGGGGAAAACACCCAGATGAAAGAACTCCCCTTAACTAAGCTCTCTGTCTCCAGGACTGGCTGAGTTTTAGTTCCTGCGCCATACACAAAGAGAAGCCATTAGAAGCCCGAGGTTACAGAAAAGGCACTGACAGGTTCCTTTTAATTAGGCTGAAAACTAACTTGGTGAGAATAGCTTGTCTGTATCAATAGCCCTAATTGACTGTTCTGAAGACAGACAGAGCGAATAAAGCAGGGGGTAATTATTGTCTGTGACAATTTGATTGACAAGCTTGTCCCCTGGAGGAGAATCCAGAAAGCCTATTGTCTGGAAGAGCCCCCAAAATAAAGCACTCCCTTGCAGAGGGCTCCATTAAAAACCACACTGGAGGGCTGGGGGAGCTGGCATTCCCGCTAATGGGCTCCCAGAGATCTCAGCGAGCCAACGGCTCAGGTGGGCTCACTGGGGAAAGGAGGAGAGAGCTGTGCTTCTGCCCAGGGCAGGAGAAACGGGGACCGATGGCAAAGGTGCTGCTTTGCTCTTGCTGCAGTACACCAAGAGATCATAGGCAGCAGATTTTCCATTCGGCATCACGGCCTGTCTCGGGAGAGCACTGCCTGAAGTCAGCTAGAAATAAACAGAAAGGAACTGGAAGGGCTGATGCTGTCCAAGTCTCTTGCTGTCCAGGAGATGCAGGAGAGATGCCACCCAGGACCCCACCGCAGCCTCACACCATGAGGGCCGTGGTTTTAAACAACCTCTCAGGAACTGCACTGAGCTGCAGCCAACAGCCCCCAAAGCACTGTGCCACCTCCCGGCACTGGGCAGCACAGGCATGGCCCCCAGAGAACAAGAAAACTTGGCAGTGTGGAAACAGGAGGGAGAAAGCATCCAGCAGGGACCACTTGCTCTGTTTTTTCTTTTTCCCACTCTGCTTTGGATGCCAGTTGCTTAAGCAGCTCCCATCCAGTTTGGTAAGAATTGCTCTCCACATTGGTGAGAAAAGCAAGGTGGGCAGTTTTGTCCAAGAACGAGACCTCCGAGCTACTGGCTTGCTCTTTTACTCAGAATCACTCCCTTCCTGGGTGTTCCTGTGCACCATAACTGTGCAACAAGGAACATGTGCTGGGCCAAAGCTCCCCAAAGCCAAGGCAGCCGCGGACACTCAGCAGTTCCAGGCTGTCACCCCACATGTGACAGCAGCAGCTGCATTACAAGCAGAACTGTTACCTCAGGTGGGCACCACAGACTCGCACAGTGAGGAAAGCAGTCTTTAAGAGTTTATAAACCAAGTATCAGAGACAAAGGATGAACAGAAAATAGCCAGGAGGTAAAGCATCCTGCTCAAGGACTCAAATGTGAGCCAAGCGCAAAACTTGCAAAACCCTCAGGATTACTTGAACCCAGGTTCAGGGAACAAGCAGCAGCTCAGAGGTCAGCAGCCACCCAGTATCACATGCCAGTTTCCATTTTTTGATGGGAAAGACAAAGTATGCTGGTTTCGTGTTCCTCACCTTGTTTCTGCACACAGCAGCACTCCCAACTTCTGCAGCCTCCCGTGCTGTGGGGATTGGGGTTCCCCCCTCACAGGCAGCAGCCTGTCTCTGAGAAAGGCAGCAGCAGCCCCTTGCTCCATGCTCCTACCTGGTCGCTTCCCACGGAGCAGGGGATGGGCATCTGCCTCTCGCACACCCTGGCTGGAGCACATCTTGGGAGGCTCAGCAAGAGGTTGGATTTGGGAGCCACATCCTCTGGCACATGCCAGCAAAGCTTACTTGATGCCAAACCATTTGCCTCCTTAGAGTGCCACAGGTCAGCAGCTCCTCTACTAGATAGCAGGCTCCCAGAACTCAGTCCCAGAGGAATTCAGAATTATTGAGTCACAAACACGGGTCAGTTTATACGGTTCAGCTGCTGCTCTGCCTGGAAGGTCAAACACATTACTTCAAGAGCTGGAAATGTGCTTAGAGGTCATTGCCCAAGCGCACATTGCAACAGCACGACCACATAAACCACAGTCTCAAGAGACACAGCTGGAAAAGTCAAAGGGTTTGCAAGCATCGCAGCCTGGGCCTTGAGAAAGGAACAGAGAAACCTTAAGGCTTCCAAGGTCTCAGCTCTGGAGAGTGTCTTTTGTTAGCAGAGCTTAGGCTGAACTCAGAAATACTCTTGAGCTGCACAAAAGAATTTTTTGGAAGCCAGTGACCAAATTCATTTAGAAGTTTCATTTTTGCTCATACAGTAACAATTCTATTTTCTGGAACTTAGTCCTTTGCTCCACATACACAGAAAAAATCCCATTTATTTTCTGACTGAAACTGTTTGCCAATTTTAGCCAGAGTTCATAGATAACACTGATTCCACCAGCCCCCAGCCATACTTCTTGGCCAGCTGAGTGTTCACAGAATATTTTGCAGCCATCTGCGTGTGAACAACTTGAAAGAAGCAACCAGTCGTGCTGAGGATGCTGAAGGGAGAAAATAGACCACAAAATAAATCACAGGCTGGATTTCTACAGGAAAAGGAAATTAAAGAATTGTTTGTACAACACAATCAACACAGGGAAGCAAAGAAAGAAAACACCCTAATAGACATAGCAACAGAAAGCTTAAAATATGCAGACAGGACTTGCTGGCCAGTGCCATACACATAAACCACATCTAAATCCACCACAAGGCTCCCAGCAGCAGCTCAGCAGCATGGCCAGGTCCTTACAGCCTGAGGAGCCAGGCTCCCAAACGATATGGCCTACAGCCAAGCTAAAACCACCATGAGTCTTTAAGCTGAAGGAATAGTAAACAAAAACCCAGAACTGACAGCAGATTCGCTTTTGATAGATTCCTACCTTCCAACCTTGCTGTTTAACATCTTTGTTGCTGTTTAACATCTTTGTCAGCAACATGGACAGCGGGATCAAAT
>WBMW01000670.1:32202-56103 GCA_013396635.1 Penelope pileata
GCCAGGCTGGATGGGGCTTTGGGCAACCTGGTCTGGTGGGAGGTGTCCTTGCCCATGGCAGGGGGGTGGAACAAGATGATCTCTAAGGTCCCTTCCAACCTGAACCATTCTATGATTCTGTGATTCTATGATCCAAAGGAGGGTAATAGAATTCAGTCTCCTCCCAAATTGCACTCCAAGAGTGCTGCAAAAGAACTCCTGCAATTTACTCTCCTGCTGGTAATTGCTTAATGAACAGACAGGCTTTAGGCACTCAGGTGTAAGCAGTTAGCACCCGGAGCCTCCGTGTGCCATGGCAGGGCTGGAAGGCCAGGCTGCTTTCCCTTCCCACAGAGCGAGTGCCACCTGTCACTATAGGCACATGCATCCTCACCGAATGCGCAGCTTCAGAAGCACCTCAGACATTAAAGCGTTACTCAATATGCTAAACAACTCAGCAACCGCAAGACAACAGATGGAGCTGAGATATTTCTGCATCCCAGAACTTGGCTTTGGTAAATTGTCTGCAGTTTGGTGGGATGGAGGATATTTTAGCTGATCAAATGGACTGGAGCAGTTGCTCCTGAAGCTGAGAGCCCTTTTTTTGTGTCTGTAGCTGGAGCTGAAGAGGCAGGCTGTGTGAACAGACCCATCCCCTGGAAGGAGCATTGAAGGATATCTAGCACGGGATGCTGGTGTCTGTGTAGAAGGGCCGTGAACCTGGAGGAAGCTGCTTCAAAATGGTGGCTAGGCCTCAGTGTCTCCATGGCGGAGCGCAGACGGTGGGGCAAAGGACGGGCCTCCTGCCCTGGAGCAGCACGAGGACTTCCCAGGGCAAGGCAGGACTTCATCTATCAAAGCACAGGAGCAGTGGGACTCACCAAGGCTGATTTCTCCTGTGTGGGGTTTGATCATCCCACGGCAAAGAACCGGGAGCTCCACACAGAGCTGCTCCGGCAGCGGAGGCACATGTCCCGTGTGAACTCATTAATGGCTAATTATGGAGCTGAACTTACTCTAAACCTCCCCTTGAGAGGGGAATTAATTTGTATCTCTTTGCTTTGCCTGGACACCTATTTTCACTGAACTTCTAGGCTGAAATTGTCTAGTGGATTCAGAAGCTTTTAGAACAGGAGTGACAAGCACGAAAACAGAAGATATTATCCCACAAGCCCCACTCCCTCAAGAAACCAGGCTAAAAATGGCTCAGGATGTTTTCCAGCACTGAACTCCTAATGGCTGAATTATTATTGTTATTATTATTTTGTAGCTATTATGGTAAGTAGGGGTAATTAATGGATCCGGGACTGAAATGTGGTGCGGAGAAGCCTGCGCACATGGCTGGCCTGGGCAGAAAGCATTTCCAGTACGAAGGCCCTGCTAATTGGAACCACACTGCCACGAGGGAAGCACGGCACTCCTGTTCCTGCCACCAAAGCCACCAGGAAATTCTTTCTTCCTTAGCTTTTTCAGAAAGGACACACTCCTAATGACTGCTAATTTGTATTGTAAATATCCAGCTCTCAGAGACAGGAAAGCACAGAGAACTCTGCCTGCAGTGGGGACCCAATTATCCCTCCAGACCGTGGGTAGGGGTGCAGGTTTCCACGCACGGCACGATGGCTGACCCTACAAACAGCCACCACTGTCCTGCGCGTGCTTCACGCTTTGCATCTATTTGTGTTTTTTAGCTGCTGGCACCATTAAGGGAGATGTTGCTCTCAATTAAAACCAGCCCACTGCTTCCCTAGGCTTAATTAGGAGTGGGGCTGTACATTCTGGCACCAGCAGTATTTTCTTTTCAATTAATGGACTTAACAGGCAGCAGATGCCAGTGTCTTACTTTCTCCCCTCTCCAGCAAGCACCCCATCCCTATTTTAAAGTCACTGACAATGATTTTAAAGAGATGACTATTTCAGATACCGCTTCTTGGATTGGGAAGAGAACAACCCCTAAAATAAATAAATAAAATCCCATGTACCATTTCAGTGCTGAGATCTCACAGTAACCTCCCTTCTACTCCATATTATAGAACAGCTAATAAATACTGAATGGTAAGCAGAACGGTGAACGAAGTAACAGAGCCAACCATGACAGTCTAGCACTAAACTTTCTGTGTGATTTACCAACAAGTCCAGCAGCGTGGCTGACAGGCAATGGGAAGTGTCAGAAGATGGCAGTTAATTGTTCCTACTGAGAGAATTCAGTCGTTCAGACTTCCCTGCATTGTTTCCCTTAACATAAGATGCAAAGAGCAATCAGTTATTCCTCATACTGGAACAGGAAAACTCCAATTAAAAACACTTAAACTATATTTCAGACTTTTTGCATTACAGCCATGCCCTGGTGTTAGGAAGTTAATCTACGTCATTTCAGCTAACCCTCAGTGCTAAGAGTAGACTTTGAAAGAATATTTAAACTTGATTAGAAGTATATGCAAGAGTGCAGAAAGCTGAGAACTTATGAGAACATAAAGCAAGGATTTTTGGGGACATTTGCAACTTCTGGGCGGATTTCTCACCAAGAAAGCACATTCAATTGCCTCTCTTCCTTTCTCATGTAATCCTATCTCCAGGCAGTAATTATCGTGATTAGGCTAATGGACATGATGCAGTCTCTCCTGACAGCCTGGGAGCCAGGTGCCAGCGAACAAGCCTAGGCCAGAGGATGCATGTCCTGTTCATAAAGGGCCTTAACACAGCTGAAGTCACGCCTGAATTTAGCACATCATCTCCATCGGACACACGACCCTGGCCAACCCGGGGAGATCCTTCCCTGGTATTGAGGAATCAATGCACAGCGAGGGGTTTCTCCTGTGGGAGAATGAAGTTGGTACAGCCCAAAAAAGTGAGCGTCCTCCTAACTCAAAATTACTACAGAAATGAACATTTTAAACAAAAGCAACATGTATTGGTTAAAAAGCATCAAGGAGACAACACTGAAAATGTTGTCATGTTATGTTCAGCTGCATGACAGCTTTCACAGAGATGAAAGGAGATCACCCTGTCCAGAGAGCTGTCCGAGGCTACCACTACGAAATGCCAGCTCCATCTCGGTGCTTCCCTCGAGCCCAGCTGGCACACATGCTGAGAGCAAAGCACTGCCTGCACCTCTCTGATCCGAACGGCAGCGTGACGGCGGGACTCCTGCATGCCAGGTGCTGCAGGCTCCAGTGAGTTCGTGTCTGCTTCCCAGACATGAACATTAAATTACGTTTAATCTGTATTTGCAAATCTTTGGGCCTACCTACGCTTCTGGAAAATCCTTCCAGGGGTGACAGACCAATGTTTGAGTCTCATTTTCATGAGCCGGTGGTAATTCTCTGATGTATACTAGGAAGCTGCAGCCGTTACTCTGTGAGATGATTGCATCTCTCTCCTCTGTCGTTGCCTGCTTTCATTAAACTTTCTAGACCTCTCCTTAAGGCATCTATTCCTCTTTGCCTGCAACTTGCCAGACAGACATCTACTCCAGATAACTTTGGTGGGGGAGTCCTCAGACACACAGCAAGCTCACATAAACCTTGTTGCTTGCAAACTAAGGTTAAGGACAGTACTGGGGAAATCATTTAGAACTCAGGATGATAAGGACTCTGCCCAGGTTTCAGATGCACCTGGTAGCAATGCTGCCTTTCTGCCAGGACCAGGCAACAGTCCATTTCAGAGCCATGGATGAATCGCATGCAAAACCCTGCCCATGCTCTTCTGGGTACCTTTTAAACCTCGAGGGATAATAATGATGAGATTAAAGGTTGTTTTACTAAAACCATCTGACAGCAAGCCTACTCCTGTTTTCCCCCTTACTTATAGTCAGAAAAGAGGAATATATCATCACAGCACATGAGCATCAAAATATACATGTTGAATTGCAGTGCCCTAAGTCAGCGCTTCCATTTTACAACAGCGGGCCCCGGCTGTTTAACAAAGCACTCCTGAAACCTGGCCACATTTAATGCTTGAGGACATCTACCTGTCCCAAGTGCAGTGATGAATTTTATGACATGGAGATCCTTCTTGCACCACCAGACTGCGAGCACTCCTCTCCCACGAACCCGCTCCGCGCAGAGCTGGCAGACAACAGCTCGCAGATACTGTCCCCTTCGGACAAGTAAAGCTGGAAACAGACGGCAACACTGCAACACTCAGCAGGCTGGCCTACCTTGTTCCGAGTTCTGAACACCTAGGATCTATAAAATCTCACAGACTTCATTTTTGAGCACTCTATTACAAAAGGACTGATGTCACCCTTTTCCTGTTTCTACAACCCAGGTCAATATTTGCACTCACTTCGTGGCAGAGAGCCAGGAAGAAACAGGAAAGGAACAGTTTGCTTTCCTTGAGTTTAAAAAAACCCAACGTCTCTTTCCGTTACGCAGCTGGATCAGATCAGGTTTAAGAGAAACTGTCCTTAATTAATTTGATAAGATTAAATTTAATTTAGAAAAAGCATACAAGCTGCCCAAGGGAAAATCTCCCCCTCCAATCTATAACCCAAACTGGTTTCAGCTCTGTGTTCACTGCAGTGGAAACTGTGAATGTGAAAGATAGGGTCACGGAGAGCATTTAAAAGGGAAATACAACATAATTGTTGCTGACATCAGAATGATTACTCTTACTCAAGGACAGTACTGAGCAATTTCAAAAACAGCAGTCAAGGAGAAGGGGATGGGGGTGGCAGAGGGGGGAGTTATGTGAATTCTTAAACTCTGCTTTTAGGAAATTGAAACGAGCGTGGGACAGTTTTGCAATCTAAAAATACTGTTTACAACAAAACTATGACCTTCTAATGCCCTTCTCATTTCGACTTTTATTTTTTACTGAAAAGAAAGCAAAGTACATAACAACACCTCAACGTGAGTGAATGAAAAAAAAGAAAAAAGAATGTTCCTCATACAGAGAGAGAAAAGAGCCCAGAATTGCCTCACCCAACTTTAAGACATTTTCCTGAGACGCCTACCTTGGAAACTTGCTTGATGTCTGAAATCTGAAGAAAACTCTAGGAAGCATCACTCTGTTTCTGTGGACTATGCACAACGGATAACCAGAGAACCGAAGGGAGATGCCTCCAGTTAGCTGGGATGGACCTGTACTGACCTGACTGCATCAGATGCTCCATGGATGCTGTGCTGGATCACAAGGGTGACCACAAAGAGCCATTCCTGGTCAGTGCTGAACTGCTCCAACAGAGGCTGCACTGTGGATTATTTTCCTGCCAGCAGTATATGACAGAAACTAGCACATATGCATCCTAGCTGTCTGCTGTGACAGCATTAGAAAGGTCTAGATGATCAGAAAGCTGCTAACGGATGCAAAGAGTATTCAGTTTGCTGGCTGTTCATGGCCACGTATCACGTTCTTCCCTGCTTTCTGGAACTCCAAGGTGGAAGACTAACAGATGACTGGTAGTTCCGGAAAGCTTCCTCAGCCAGACCAAAGTGACTTTTCTGTGAGCTAGATTAAAGGAAAGTGTTCACTAGAGCATTTCATTTTTGTTTGATACGAGTGAGATGGACTCTACCTTCTATCACATTGCTAACACTGGCTGGGAATAGGGCAGCAATTCTCACCAGCCTCTGCTTTTCATAAAGGCTGGTTTCACAGACTCAGGCTGGCAGCAGTCCTTCTCCCTCCATTCTACCTCTGCTGTAAGCAAGCAAGCAAGCAGGGAGAGGTGGGTATAAAAGAACAGTGACAAAAAAAGGACAAAGGGATACCCTAAAACATACGACCACCATGACACTATCCAAATTACTTTTTTTTAAAAAGTTACACTTAATACAGTAACTCCCTCAGATTATTATAAATGAAAGATCAGGGACAAAACCTATGTATTCTTGCAGTTTGTTGAATTTTGCCTGAAGTGAAAAAGCATAGAGACCCAGCAGAAGGCCAATGATGCAGGGATGCCCTCCTGCAGCACCACTTAGGGACTGGGGAAGGAGCTTGTACCGAGCTCATTACACACCTGTTAATTCTGGTTATGGTGTACTGAACAGCTGCTGATTTTTACAGTCCGTCAGTATTGCTGTTAGTACAGATCACACACCAGAAAAAATAAAAGAGTTGATGATGGAAAAACAAGTACAAACCCATGAAGGCTAACAAAGGGAACCTCTGTATGAGAGTTCTCTGAAAACCTTGCTTCCAGAGGCAGACTGGTTCCAAATGGCTGGCGTTCCCTTAAAGCACGGTGTGAAGAATGAGGTGCTTGGGGATTTCACTCAGTTTAGACTGTCTCAACTAATAATTTTTTTTCTTACTGTAATGCTCGTCTCTAAGATAGCAAATCAGCTCAATTTCCTGGCTTAAAGAGGACCTTCTGGGATCTGGTATTTATACGCCATCCAAATACAGAAACCGAACGCAAAATGAATGTATGCAGTGAAATGTAAGACTGCTTAAATACCATTTAAAACAAACAAAGAAAAAAACAAAACAGAAAAATCCCCAAACCCCATACTTTTAAGTTGTGTTACATTCAGTGTTGCTCCTAGGAGTAACGAAATTTGCTAAGAAAAAGCACAGCATCCGCCTTACAAATCTCTGCTGCTCATGCCACTGATTCATGTTAGGCATTCTTGCCCAAGAGACACTGTCTCTTTTCGGCCATCCATCCACCTGTAGGGCCATCATAAGACCAGAGAAATACAGCCAAGGTGAACTCCCCAGGTGGGAACACACTGCACATCCCACTGCCGCACCAGGGAAACGCGCTCGGCCAACAACTTCCATCCCCCGTGTGCAACACTATTGTGCCGGGGCTCTCACCAGGTCCACTCACCAGCTGGGGGTGAGCACATCACGGCAGCACCCCAGCATACCAAAACTGCTGAATTTCAACCAGGTTCTGTGGCAATACTCCAGGAGCACGTGCTGAAGTGAAGAACTTTTCACACACCTCCCACGCGCACGCCATGAGCCTGTTTGTCACACTCACCTTCTTCCCATGGCAAAATCTGCCATTCTCCATTCTTGCTGCGTGATTTAAATGCACTTTAACAGGGGTATTTAAAGACCGACTGAATCATCGTGAAGCCTCAGAACACACAATCTCCGTGCCATACTGATAAGGAATGTGCTCTGATATTTCAGCCGATGAAATAACTGCCATCCAAAGCCTGTGCTGCTTTCCCATGCGTATCGGGGTAACAGAAGATACCATCTCTGTCTTTGAAACTCATACACCCTCGGACTTAGATCACGACAGAACTGCTGCTACTTCAACAGTCTCACAGTTGCCTAAAAAAAGACATTTGAACAAATGCAGGCTAATCTAACATGTCATCTTGCTGCTTCTCAGTTGCCATAAAAATTCACTGCAACTTTAGGTTGGAAGCTGAATAACGAAGCCTGCAGCCCGACAACTGCTTGTGCACCACGAGATCGGCAACAAGGGGCTGTGCATGCTCCGAGCTCCCGACCAGCAGCAGGACAAGTTCCCCCAGCTCTCAGGAAAAAAGTGTGGCATTTAGCTGCTTAGAGTAAAGGAAACGAGTGATGATCAAAAAAGATTTTTTTGAAACTCCAGATTATGTTTTCAAAACAAGTCAGATTCCAAAAGCTCTTGCATTTTTCTGAAAGATGAGACTTTATTTTTCTAAATGAACGTAAGTGTTGAGTTACTCTGCTTCTGACCTTGCCCCCCGAAGGACGTTGCCCCAGACAGGTCTGTCGGTGTACATGAAGCTCACTCAGCTCCTGTGTTTGATACAGACAGGGGTTAGATCTGGAACTCAAACATGCATCTGAATACTGACTTCTTGTGGGTGACGTTGAATGAAGGATATCATCCTGATGAAAATAAGAAACAAAAGCTAACATAACAAAGGTTGCATTGTTGAAAAGTTTCTATTGCTAAAGGAAAACAGCAAAACAACAACAACAACAACCAACCCCAAAATCAAAGAATCACAGAAGTGAAAGAGTGTGATTTAGCACATCTATCTAGTTAAGAAACTGAAGACCTCATTTTCAGAAAGGAAGTAAGGTGCATTAGAACACCTCACCCTGAGCTTTCAAACACAACTCCAGCAGTGTTTCCAGGGTCAGGTGTTCAGCTACCTAAACACTACAGGTTATCAGAAAAATATCCATATTGCCTGACTCAAAGGGCATGCCAGGGGATGAAAGAAATGCGGGCTCCCTCCTCCTTGCAGCCCTTGCAGCCATGTTCTTGTGCTGTAACAGAGCGTGCCCCAGGGCACGGCAGCAGCACACCTGGCTCAAGTTTGGTGAGAATGCAAGGTTTGGACTTGCTCAGTTCAAAGCTGGGCCAGGCAGCTGCTGAGCTTTGTTCCCTGTGTAAGTTTTGTTGTAATTTCTTTAATATATGTTCCGGCCACGAGTGAAGCATTATCTTGGGTTAAAAAGGCTCTTGCACAGACCACCCCCAGCCTTTCATTTTGCTCTGCACACAGGGTGAGCAGTGGTGTGAAAGCTGCTGTCCCACCGAGCGATGTCGGTGCTTGTTTTGGCAGGGCAGGTGGAACGGGCTCTGATCACCACAAACATCTCCTGTTTTTCAGGTCAGAAATATGACACAGGTAAAAAGTCTGCTAGCAAAAACGTTTGGAAAAAGAAAAACTGCAAAATAACAGCTACTCACACCAAGCTGAATGAGTTTGTAGTGTTCACGTCTCTCCCATTACAGATCTGTTCATTTCTGTACAGTAAGTATAATTTGCACCAGCTGAGCTGTCCATACCTGCTTGGGAGAACTATCCGGGAACCACCTGGTTTCATTACCAGGCTGTCCCCCTTCCTTCCTCCCAAGGTCAGCTCAGGTTGTCCTTCTCCCTGACTTCCTGTTCTGTCCCTATCCACCAATCTCCGTCTTGCACATCTCATGCTTGTTTTAGAACTGCATTAATCTCTGCCACCAATTTTGCAAACGAGCCAATAAAACAAGGGGATTTCTCTGGCAAGAGCTCCTCGGCAGCAGCCCTGGGCGCTGACTGCTCCTGGTGGTGCTGCTGGTTGGGACCACACCACGCACCACTCCCTGCTTCTCCCCAGACCCAACGCAGCACCCTCCAGCTTCCCCAAGCCAAACCCAAGAGATGTCCTCACGTCGGGTGCTTCACTGAAGCCAAAGCCCGTGGAGATACGGTCACATGTACAGAGCAGTTCTTCTGCACCCTCCCTGCCCACGCTGCTGCAATATTCTTCTAACTGTTAAATACAGAGGCTGAATTCAAGCCCACTGCAGGGATTGCTGCTGACCTGGTGGAATATTTGAGCTCTGCTATCACAGCCTGCCCTGCGACAACCAGCGAAGTGTGACAAAGCTGAGAGGCCTCTGTGCAGAAGGTAGAGCTGAGTAAAGAGTAAAAGATCTTACAGGATATAGCCAAGCAGATCACAGGTGTAGAACAGGAGCTGCCAGAACACCAAATCTGCTGCAAAGACCTTTGGCCAACCATGGGCACGCTGACTGACAGCAAGCACTGCAGCCCACTTCTGGGCCCTGGATAAGATGATACAGACGTGGCAAGAAGCCCTCCTGCACAACAGCTGGCATTGCCACTGAATTGCTCTGACAGGAGACTACAGGTGCATGTTTATCTGTGTTCCCATTTAGGAACATCCCTTGAGCAAGCCCAGAAAAGTAAGTGGTTCTTTGTAGACATAACTGCTGCCAAACCTGCTGTTTGGAGGAACCAGAAAACAGACCTGATCCTAAGCAAAGAAATGCATGGACATGCTCTGTTAGCCACCCACACACGGACAAGGCAGACTGAATTTCTTTGGTGCTCACTTCTGAAGCCCTGTATTTTAAGCAATATTCTTCACGTTGGTTCTACTGACCTTGACACTTTTATATTCATGGCAGACTTAAATTCAGAGAGATAAAATTCTCTCTCTGGCCTCCTGCTCTTTGTTCCCGTGATGCACCGACCTGGCGAGCACAGAGCGTCTCTGCGGTGACGCCTCGTAGCCAACCTGTGTGACAGCTGGCAGATAGTGAACCAATATCAATGTGGGCATCGTAATCTGCTTTTATAGCTGCAATTCATACATATTCTTTGGGCTTAATACCACAATATTTTACTCTGAACAGTATTATCTGAACGGCAGATAAATACGCAAAGAGGACACAATGTATCTACATTTTCAGCGCAGGTTTTATGAAATCTCCTCTAAAAGAGATCATTAAAGTAACACAGAACTAAGAACATGAGCATCCTGTCACAAACCAGAGCAATGGGAGGCATAAATGGGAGACAAAAACTCTTAAACGAGCTTTCCAACGCACAGACAAGCTCCTAGGCTCACACCCTGTGTTGTAAGGGACAGAATCCCCTCCAAGTTCAGTAGCATTGCTCCTGGCATTTAAAGAACTGCAGGAGAGGGGAAGACAGCAGTGTATGGGCAACCAGCTGAGAAGTCTCTCTGCATGACTGCTGTCTGATTGGATCATACCACCCACAGGCAAAAAAAAAAAAAAACCAAAACCAAAAACATCGACGCTCGAAAAGCTCAATAAGAAAGACAAAATTAATTTTTGGGAAGATCTGAAACATATAAATGGCGGTCAATAATACAACATACGATCACTTAACCCATTCCAGACTCGAGCAGGACTGATAGCAACACGTGCAGCTCTCCACGATTCTCATGGGCAATCCATGTACAGGGGAAATTGCACAGCCTCAGCAGCAGCCAAGCTAAGGAAGCACTCACCGCACCCAAATCCTGCCTCTTCTCCATTGCACAGATGGAGGCAGCAGATAAATGCAGTGCGTGGAGTCATGAAAAACTGATCCTAAAAGATCAAGGGTAGAGGAGGCATCTCACTAACCGAGCTGTAACAAGGAAGGAAAATCTGCGTCAGAGGACTGGAGCCAGGACAGTCTCCTCAGAACTTTCTGGTGAAATGCACTTCCACGTGCAGCAGGTGAGTACAGTTATGCCCACCTGTAAACAACCGTCTGCAGTTCTCAGAAAGAGCAAACAATGCATGTTTTCAGTCTGGCAATTCATTAACCTCATCTATCTGTTCAGTGGTGTTGCAACGCTCAGCTCTGCGTCTTCACAGAGGGAAGCAGTCCCAGTCTGTGCAAGATGAGAATCTGCATGCCTAAACTGGCTAAAGGTGATCACAGACACCTGCAGGTACTGGCCAGATGCTAACCACACATCACACTATAGACAACAACTACTCTTTTCAAGGAAAACACATTATCCTGAGATAGTAGCTATTACTAGTCCTTGACAGGCAAGCACCTTGCTCTGCCATCAGATTGCTCTCCCATCGGATTGCTCTCCCATCCAATTGCTCTGCCATCAGATTGCTCTCCCATCGGATTGCTCTCCCATCCAATTGCTCTGCCATCAGATTGCTCTCCCATCCGATTGCTCTGCCATCAGATTGCTCTGCCATCAGATTGCTCTCCCATCCGATTGCTCTCCCATCAGATCCGATTGCTCTGCCATCCGATTGCTCTGCCATCAGATTGCTCTCCCATCCAATTGCTCTGCCATCGGATTGCTCTGCCATCAGATTGCTCTGCCATCCGATTGCTCTGCCATCAGATTGCTCTGCCATCCGATTGCTCTGCCATCCGACTGCTCTATCATCAGATTGCCAAGCAAAACCATCAGTTGTTGCAGGGACATGGAATACCCCAGTTAACATTTACCTGTCTCAGATCTGTAGGTCTATACATGAGGAAAACACCTGCAGTCAAAATGTGATTCCCCACAATTTAAAAGCCTCCTGTAAACGCACTGCAATGTCCAACAGCAATACTGAGTGCTTAAACATAGCCAAAGGATTCCTAAATATGCTTCAAAATAGCACACCAAAAATAAAAGTATTTCCATGCCACAGCTCATCTCCTTGCTTTAAAGGACTTGGCGGCTGCCCGCTCCCTCTGCCTGCCTTGCCCTCTCACAAATTTCTCCACCAGCACCACTGCCACAGAGCCACAGGTAGGATCTTGCTGCAGCATTCAGTACCCAGAGACTAACAAAGGCTTGGAGAAGGGGCAGATGGCCTTTGGTACACCTTCATACAACGACTTCCAGAATGGTTCCTGGTTCTTGGTCAGGAAGCACTATGGGAGACATCTGCTGCAGCGGAGTAAGGACACAGCTTTGTCACCAATTTGCTTCTCAGAGTGATACAGGGCACAAATTACACGTAAATCCTGAAGGCTGCAGCCCTGCTCTAAGATGTTCATAAGGATTTACTTTTCGTCATGTTTTGTACCGTGGGATAAAAAAAATACAGTTGTGTGAACAGCAGGGTACTTCAGCCTTGAACTTAAAAAGACCTCTTCCTCTGGCTAAGGGGGGATCCCCTCAAACAAAGATGAGCAGACCGATCCAACTCTGAAATTTCCTCTCATTAGTCACTGTGATTTCCTCCTTCCGTGAGTAAAGTATTTCCCACACAGACCAGACTGCTCTTCAGAGCAACGCTATTAACAGACATCCTCTGGGTTTTTTGTGTCTATGTTTTTCACTGTTATCTTTCACAGTAACAAAGCTAATATCAAAGCATTAAGATAGGTTGTCTTCATCAATCAAAACTGACAGATGCTCCATATGTTAAAAATAAACCCTAGTGCTATTCTTGTGCTGCCCTCAATGTTTTTTTTTACCTTTCATTTGTTGTCAAAAATTACACTGCCTGCAGAGAAATTAAACTGGAACAAGAAGTTCCTTTAACAAGACATGGGAAGACGCAGGCTGATGGTGCAGGCTGGAGCATTCAGCAGGTAGCTGCTGCTTCTCTCCTGCGCTCTGCCAAATGCTCACCTGGATATGCTCTCAGGTTGGGACTGCTCGGAGTGCAGTATAGCAGCAAGTACCTGAAAAAGGAGCTAGACAGACATCTGTCACACAAAGTGACATCCCAAAGTGACATGAGAGTAAAACAATTCCTGCTTGCTCCAAAGACCGAGCAAAAATGGGCAAATAAAAACCCTGCATCTGTGTGCTTGAAGAGATGATCAATGCTGAGCAAGACTCAAAGCCAGAGATCAGGCTGTGCTTTGCCTGTGAGGCACCTGGAGGGGCTGCAGGTGAGCAAACAGCACCAAGCTGCAGACATCACTCGAATACTTTGATGTCGGGGCTGCCATGTTTGATGGAATTGCAGGACAAGCTCTACATCTTTCTGGAGCTCACCTGCCCAGCGCAGCACTTTCCCAGGATGGCACACACCAAGGGGACAAGCCAGCATGCTGCTCCGCCAGGGCTGCCTGATGCCCACAAAACACGCTCGCAGGAGATGGCAGCTGGCAGTTCTTTGCTGACAGCTGTGAACCAGACACTTAAATGCTGCATTGGTGTTAGGGATGAGGCAGGGACAAGTGACCTGCATCCAGATGTGCAAATGGGTGTGCAGCTGGAACACACTCTCCTGCCATGCCAGGCAGTGCTGTGAGCAGGGAAAGGACATTGCTTGCAAACTCGTGAAAAGACTCTAAGGAAATTTCTTCCCAAATTCATCCCTAGGCAGCACACAAACCTGGGACACCAGGGCCCAAGACACCACTTCTTCATGGAGCAATTAACCCAACATTAAGGAGAGACAGTCACAAAGATGGCCAGGCCAGTACTAGAACGCTTGTGCCATCTTACAGTCAGGCACGGATGGTGATTTTACCTTAATGGTAAAAATCTCATTCCTCTTAGCATTCACAGCTCCTCCCAACTCGAGGCAACCGAGCAGGGACACAGCTCTTAGTTAGATGGAACAAAATGCACATCAGTCTGAAAGGTGGATGGGCAGAACCCAACGCTGTGCCTTCCAAGGGCAACGACACCCTGCAACTCGTTGGCCTGCAGATCCTCTGTTCAGCAGTAGATCAAAAGCAACTCTGAAACCTCACTGTGAAACCTCACCAGGACACCCATCTTTCAGACTGACATGCATTTTGTTCCATCTAACTAAGAGCATGCAAATTAAAAATGTATTTTAGAAAATATAAATTCCAATATTATTACCAGTAAGTGACAATAACAAAAACAGTGAGACTTGTGAAAATGTATGGTGAATTGTCATGGGCCCTGGTAGTGCTGCAGCCCGGCTGCGTTTTGCAAAGCAAGCCTTGATGGGATTATTCCTTGCCCACATGGAGCTCAACACCAATTGCTCATGCCAGGCTGTGCCCATAATCTCTATCTGTGTAAGTATCCAGATAATACTATTTCTACTATTAATAATGATAATAAAAATACCTCCCTCAGATCAAGCCCAGTGAGAAATCACAATTTGAAAGCATTTCAAACGCTGTCAACCATGAAAATCAATCAGGGCTGACAGCCCCAGCTGAAGCAGGCTTGCTGCAGCCGCCCCAGCAGCGCTGGAGCGCTGCCAGCCTAATCCCCTGGCTGTAAATACTGCGCTGTGTGACAAGGGAAATGAGCAGATTACATGGGGAGGTAACAGGCTTGAGCTGCTCCATGGGATGAACGAGGGCTGAGGGAAGATGGCAGCTGCCTCTCCTATTCCTCAATTATTTGCTATTGACCAAACTTTCGAAAGTTACCCCTGCACACATTACTACAGAGAAAATAAGACGGCAGTTGAAAAAAATCGCACTCTTTTGCCCAATCAAACAGAAAATAAACAACTTGCAAGTTCTCAAATTTACAAGACCAGCGTGATCTGAGCACTGCTGCTGCCAGACAGCAGCTCTGCGGTGTGACACCGGGAGCCGCTCCGTCCCACGCCCTGCCACCGCTCTGCTGAAGAGAAAGGACACGGCGGAGGGGCCCCTCTGCAGCATCCTCTGGGTTCTCACTGTGCCCAGGAAAAGGTATTTTAAGGTAGCAGAAGAGTATGTAAGCAAAGCGACATCCACCCACGTCTTTCACCATTCAAGGTGCTGTTAAATGAAATTGGCACATTGAAGCCACATTTGTTCACCATTTCTTACACTTGTGTTCCATTTGAAAAGGTGTTTATTTGTTACAATGAGAAACTAAACCTGATTCCAACAATGAAAAACTCATTGATTATTCAGATTCGTGTTGCTCCTTATATCCCATTCAGGACTGCCTAAACCTATATTGACCCTCAGGCATCACCAGCACCACAAGCTGAGCCAGTCACTGCTTTTTCCTCATGCACATGCACCTGTCAGCCTGTTGTGCAAAGACATGGCACTTGACAGTTACCTCACCAGTGAGCAACCACACTCATTTTACAAAGCTTCCTCCTTGCTTTAGGGATGTCACCCAGAGGAGTCTGCTCAGAGGTCACTATGGAGATCAGCAGCGCATGTGAGCAGGTGGGAATGCTCCGTGGGCTGCTGGAGAGAGCGCTTCAGTAAATATCAACACCCTCAGACACTCCCAAGTTTCTGTTTTTGTTGCTGGACACCAGAGCTTTATGGTTTCGATGGCTTTTGTTTTTTTAGAAACTCCATGCACTTGAACAAAGAGGTGAACCCTTCAAAACACAGCTTTACACGTTGGTTCTTACCAAACAGCTGTTACAGACAACGTTCGTGTCTTATTGCTACTAATGGGCTTCCAGAGCTGAACGGGTGTTCCTGCAAGAACAAGAATCCCCATTATTACCTTAATGTTCATTATTCTCAGTTGTTCATTTCCTTTCTTTAGAAAAGGCCAATTGAATGACAAGTGACAAAGAGGTGATGGCCAGAGAACAGCTGTCCACTGCATCTTCCAATAAAGGAACTGGGGCATCAAATGAAACTTGCAGGTGGCAAATTCCAAAGCAGCAGAGGAAGTGGTTCTCCACCATGTGGAGTGGTTCTCCATCTAGTTAAACGACAGACCTTATCTTCACAGCATCCTATAAATGCTGAGATGCACAAATGCTAAAAAAGCCATGAAAAAATGAATGGGAGTAGTATCTGAAGATGCCATCTCTGACTCAAGGAAGTCTCTGAGGCTGGAATGCCACTAAGATAGTTATCGCTGTATTCTCACCCTGTTTGGATGCTATTTTCCAAGCTTTCAGTCCAGTTGCTGTTGGATACGGGGAGGTACATGGATATTTTTAGTCTCACATTATTCCTCTTTTTTCCTTTTTTGAAGACAGTACTTAGTCAAAACAGATTTAAATTGGCTTGTACTTTGTTACCTGTGTACCACTCAAGAACACTTCAGTGGAGTTCCTGTAGTGAAAGGCCTCTAGAAGGGAAAACATACATACAACAGGCCCTTTCAGCACATTTATAGATCTCTTCTGTTGCACTTTGATACAGTCATACTTTCAGCATGAGGAAAATGCCTGCATCATGAAAGGTAAAATCAAAACATAAACTTAGAGAAAAATACAAATATACCCTTCCCCACCTGAAAGCAATGAACCCCACTACAGCAGCATTGCTACAGACAGCTGTCTGAAGCACTGGGCAGCTTTGGATGGATGGCTGAAAAAACAGGAATCATATTTTGATACATGCAGGAGAGATGAGGCACAGTTCTGCCACAGTTCTGATCACTTTTTGTGGGTCATCATCCACCCAGACTGTGTACTATCCCTTCATCAGTCGTGTCATGAGGAAGCTTACTCTGCCTGGAGAAATCTATCCAGAAAACATGCTTCTTTATTCCCCCCTAAAATAACCCAAACACCACTCCAAATCACAGCCAACCAAGGGGATTGTACTCAGAGGATTTCCCAAAATCTGCAAGTGCCAACAGCAGTGATATAAAAGAAAAGACTGAAAAAGCCAACCCCCGGGACACAAATGGTAGAAGTGATAAAGCAAAGTGAACACTGTAAGACTGGAAAAATACCTCTGAGATTGACGGAAATACATAATTAAAAAAATTGGGAGAACCCTATGCAATCAAGGCAGGAATCAATTGTGTCTGCTTGGGCAGCTCCTCAGCTCCCAGGAGGATTTGAGCTGCCATTCATATGCTGAAGTGGTTTCCATGAACCAATTAAATCCAACCAGAGGGACAGGAACACAAGAGGGGAGAAAAGGAAACCAAGGCCCTGAAACTGCCACCAGCTCACAGTGCAGGCTGCGAAGGCAGTGGTGGCACTGGGCAGGGGAGGCCGAGCAGGGAGCAGGGAGCAGGGGCCAGGCCGAGGCCCAAGCGCAGGCCCAGGCCTAAGGGCAGGCCGAGGCCGGGCTGTGGGACGCTGGCTGCCAGCAGGAGCCTGGCAGGGCCGCAGCATGCTGCTCCCCATTAATCATCTGCTGCTAAGCGGGGTTTCAGCACCGAGAGCCAGGATCTTATAAAACCCTGACAGGCTGAAAGGGAGACCGAACCTCCTGCCTGCCTCCCTCCTGCCTTTGAAATCTGGGGTAAAGGCTGGGTTAGAACAAAAAGACGCTGATGATTGATAACAGCTTAATATCTTTGTGCAGCTTTATCAGGCTTTTTAACTAATGACTGAGGCAACTTCACCTCCACAAAATCAATCATCATGTCATAAAAATCAGAAACACTACAAAATTAAGTGCCTGCCCCAGGGACATAGTGCATGTGTCATGTTTAAAGTGAACCTAATTCCGCTGGGGGTCCCTAGATGTTATTTTTCACTTTTGTTTCCCTTAGAGATATTCACTGATGGAGAGGGACATGGCAAGAGAATCCAGAATTAGCGTCTTCCCTTAAAGAAGCGATTCAAGTAAACCAGTTACCTTTAGCTCCCTTATCAGAACAGCATGCTTATCGCACAGCAGTGAAATCGAGATAGAAACAATGCGACTGCAAATACGCCAGAGGGAATAACCCTCCAGAAGAGGAACTGCCTGGACAATACAACCTCGGTCCTTCCCAAGTTGCATGGTCATTCTTCAACAGAAAGGCAAGCCTTCCCCATGAAGTTGCACTGAGTCTCAGGGAAGATCTTTATTTGTAGAGAAAAATTTATATTTTTAATCAGCTTCTCTTCTGAACGGCAACAAGATCAACGACTCCTCCTGCATCTTCCCTCCCATTCTCTGAAATCTCTTCCTGCTGGTAGGAGAGTGAGAGGTACCAGGAGCCTGCAGCTGTCTGTCCACATGCTTGTGTGGGGTGTCCATACCAGTGCTCTTCTCCTGCATCACTAATACTATGCCTCTGCTTCCCTGCCATATCTCTGGGAAGCAGGAAATACTCTTCTTATTTATGAAAAGGCACATTTTTCTTAAGTGGGTCAGACACCTAACTGTGACCAAGGTTTAATTTCCTAAGTGATTTAAATGCTTCAGAAAAAGAAAAAATCACATTCTAGTTCCAGATTCATAATCCCTGACTGGATATTTATGTGAATAAACTCATCATTCCCAACAGCTGTTGCAGTGCCAGGTGAGATCATGGCTTCTCTCTGCAGCCAGGAGATAGCTGTGCTGACCAGCACAGGAACACCCAGCCAGTGCTCCGGTTTTCAACTGCATCTATTTCCATCTTGTTTGTACCCCTACAACCTTTTAACAGACAGAGCCCCTGCCAAGCACAAATTACTTGTACCAGATTTTTTTTTATTTTAAAAGCTCACATTCGAGACAAGCCTTGGGATTTCTTTTTCCCCTTCCACGCAGAACATTATTCAACTTCTCCCTGTTCACAAACTTTCCAAGAACTGTATTTAGACAAAATCTAAACCAGCATGTTTTTCATACACTTTATGGAAGTATTCCTAACTAATTTTGCAAGCAGCCAGTGGTTTTACCTTGCCATGAAGTCATAATGTTTAATTTGCAACATCACAGTTGCTTCTATGGCAACAGATGCTGACATCAAACACAGGATCATGACTTCACTATGGGATCAAGAAGGATTAGCTTTGCACTGAGGAACTTAAGATCTAATGCAAACAGATAGCTGCAACAATTGCAAAGAGAATTTACAGCAGGATAGTTTGCTGGTTGTGTAAATGTTCTTCTTGTTTACTCCAGTATGAAAATCCCTTTAAATCGACCAGCTGTTCATAAATTAAGCACAAATGGATTAGCTTTTAAACAAGCTCATAGGTTTATGATGGGGTTTGCACACATTGCAGTGCTGAGCACACTTGGGCTGATGAGTTCCTCCTATGCTAAGAGAAAAACAAGCATGGCATTGCAGTACCACTCCCTCACCACAACTGTGAGGACATTCACCTGCCTTAAGCAGGTTACAGCAGGAGTGCGGCAGGTAGACCGATAATTTTCATTGTCGTTTTGTTTTTAATTGCTGCTTGTTACCCCTGAATAGCTTGTGGGTACAGTTATTTAATTACAGGAGATTCTCTTTCCTAAGGGAGGATGCTCAAAGAGATGAATTCCCCGGTCTTTCACCTTTAAGTAACAAAAGCAGGACCAAACAGAGGGTCCCTGGCCTTGACGGCCTCTTTAAAGAAATCTATTTATTGTTAATTGTCCCTATAACAGCCAGTCCTTGGTAGCTTGACATGCAGTTGACAAAGCAACATCCCCTAAGGAGAAATATGGAGATGGATGGATCTTCCTGGGACGCAGCTGAGTTTGCTGTTTGGATATGGAAATCTGTTTTGCAGCTGCTCCAATGACTCTTGCAGGTGGGAGAACAGACAACAGCCGTGCCACAGAGGGAAATGCTCCTTGGGATCCACAGAGAGCTCCAAACCCATCCTCCTCTGTTGGGTTCCCAGGAGGTTCTCTGCGTGTGGATTCTGCTGCACATGAAAAACTTGCACTGGAACATGCAACTGCTCGCTTACCGAAACACAGCTTTTCAAGGCAGTAGATGCAGAGTCCTTCCAACAAGTGACATTTAACTTTCTGATGAATACTCAAAGGAATTCTACTGGACCACAGCATTCTCTGCAGCTCCACAGACAATTTCTGCTTTGAAACAGTGCCATATTCAACAGCTTTCCTGCCTCCAGAAGCAGTAAGTTCACAAGCGCGAGCATGCCCGCTGCTGCATGGCCATGCCCTCGGAGAACCACCATGGCCAGCCACAAAGGTAATTCGGATTTCACGCCCAGTCAGTCTCATGCCTCTGTGTTGAGATGCCAACTAGGGTATAAAATTCTGTTCCACTATCAGAGTTTTCTTTTACATGGACACATCAATTAGACTACCAGTCCTGCTGCATAAAGCAGATAATGCTGATTAGCACAGCCCTGAAGGAAGGGAAAACTTTGAGCAGTTCTCTCAAGAATTACAGCTGAGCAATAGCTGAACCATGCACAGGGGAGGAGTCATCCCAAACCTCACAATCCATTTCCACGGGGTTGTAAGTGCTCTTGGATTTACTGTTACAGGGCTCATCTTTTCAGACTTTGCTGGACTATCCTTATCGCTGTTAAGAGCCATTAATTTATAATTATTAGAGAGTCACCCAGATAAGTGCATGCATTTTGCACAATTAACATAGCAAAGTAAATCAGGAGAACAAAGGGCACGATGAATCCTGATGTAGTGGGACACTTTAGTTACATTCATTTCTAGACACATTTCACTTGAACTGACAGATTCTTTGACCTTCTTCTACACATACTTACGTGATAATGGAAAATCTTTTGGACTGTGTTGTCACCTCTACTCTTCTTTTCCTGTCGCTTATCACTTTCAACCAGCTGCCCTCGTGCTCCTACTGAGCACAGCTCCTATCTCAGCAGCACTATTAGAAACTGTTTTCTCTCAGAATACTTGGAAGCCAAAACCTTTTCATTCCTAAGAAATCATTGAACAGAATGAAAACAATTTTGCTTCAATAATCAATTAGTGAAATAAAAGGCTGAGAATAAGTATAGAGAAAGGAAGAAGTCATCCATCCCAATGTCGCAGAGATCTGAGGAGCTGTTCAAGTTCTGCCCCTCAGTCCCAACAGGCTGTTCCCATAGTGGTAACACACCGTCTCCCTCTCCTTGTCTAGGTACTGTACAGGGCACTCACTAAGCTCTGCACAAAGGAGACAGCTTTCGGCCAAAGAGCTCCGTGGTTCCTCTTCAGCTACGTGCAGGTTCCCAGAGCTGAGCTATGGCTCCATTGAACACTGCCTCTGAGGCCAGGAGTAGTGCTAAGCCCACAGGTGTACATGTCTCATTGGTGTGAAGAGAGAAAAGACAGGGAGATAGATGTCTCTGCATCTTTTAGGAATTGTCTCAGGCAGAAGGAGGAGCAGTGTCACCAAGGATGTAGACGACACGAGCTGAAGGCTAGCTGAAAAGGAAAAGCTGACCTGCAGGAAAACAGTCTGCAGCCAGTTAAGGGGCGACAAGCTCTGGAAGCATCAAAACAAGCATTTATGTGTGTCTCAGATGGTTGGCAGGTGCGGGGATGAGCTGCGCATAGGGCTCTCGGGTCCAATTTATTTCTGGGTTTGAAGAGCACTGAAGTCAGAAAAGGAAAAATGACAGCTCTTGCACAGAGCAGCTAGCAGGGGAGAAGGACCACATCTTCCAGGGGAGGTTAGGGAAATGCTCAGTCGTGATGGACACCAGCAGTGAGCTGTTACAGGAGAAAGAGCACAGCATTTCAGCCAGGAAGTGCTGCCACTGATGAGCAATGGGCAGTAGCAGTGTTTCTTTGGCTGTTTTTAAACACACACTTGTAAAAATTAAGGTGGGTTGTGGCTTCTGGTTTTACTAAACAGACATATTTCAGATCCAAGTTCTTTTGGCCTTCCTAAAATGGCTCTTAAAGTGAACCTGATGGCCTGCATTTGACCCAGTTCCACTTACATCTCCCAAAAAGCAGTGCTCTGAGCTCTGACCAGCAGATGAACCTGGGGCTTAGGCTCACTTGGGCCCACCTTGCACAGCACTATCTGACCACAAACTCCAGAGGCCCAGATCCCCATTCATATTTTATATTCCATGCTTGTTTTCTCCCCACTTTTGCTGCCTGTCTTCTAATGCACCGAGTCTCTGTACAATCCCCCTTTAAAAGTATCTTATTTTTTGTTGTAAGAAAGCAACGAGGTGAGAAGCAAAACTGAAAGGCCTGACAGTCCCAGCTTCCCACCGACATAATCCCTTGTTTACGTCAAAAACCTGGGGCTGGAAGTGACAAGAAGACAGCGGAGAGCGGAAGGTGCACAGAATCACTTATAAGGCAGCAGCGACATGACAACCTTCCAGTGGCCAGAGCTGACGTTTGGCAGGCCAGGAGGGTGGGATTGCACTAACTCGCATTCCATTAAGAAAAAATAATACTCAGAAACTATTAAGGGGTCCCATGTGGCTGCTTCACCACATTTAATTTAATGTCTTTCCTCTCCAGTGACCAATCCACCCCCCACCTTCTTACAAACGATGACTTGTGGGTCCTAACCTTACAAGTGAAGATACATTTGACCCATTAGCTACCCCATTTAAAGGCTTTTGTTAAACTACAGCAGAGAGCTTGAGCCACGGTTTTCCATAGCCACTCCAGATCACAGAAGCAGATGGTGTCACAAAAACCCACCTCCCCCTACCCTCCTTACTCAACTTCTGTTGTGTAATTGACATTCATCCTTCATGCTCCATTTTCTAGGCAACATGTTATCACCCAGCACTGAAGCTGGGGCAGCAGGTATCTGAAAGCTGCTGGTGGGGAATGCCTTGGGCCGTGTATGTGCCTGAAGCTGGTGTTCTTGGCCGATTTCTCGGGCAGAATGCCCCAAATGTCAAAACCCAGACTCCAAATGCAGAGATCTCCTTGAATAAACAACTCCATTTGCATTTAGGGCACTCAGAAATGAAACAAAAGACAGAAGACTACTTCATCTAAAATACAGCCTTGCTCCTACAGTGCCTTCTCTGTCTGTTTTCATTTTTTGAACTTCCTATTCTCAAAGCCCAGAACCAGTTTCCCCACCAAATATATTTTCTCTTTCTTGAAAGCACTGCAGGAAAGATAATAAATCCTGGCTCTGTTGGCTAGGGAAGAGGATTTCCCAGTAAGCTGCAGAAGTTCACAGCCTTCAAAATTCATCTCTTAGGATCCTGAGATACATGACTCAGAAATAAAGTATGTGGAATTAAGGAATGGAAATAAATCCAACATGGGCAAGTCTCTCTTTTACACTACTTTTCTGAAAAGAAACTGGAAAGCTAAAAGAGGAAAAAACAACCCAACAACCCCAAGGAACTGTCAAGGGGCATCATACATGCACACAAGAATAATAATTAATGAATGATCTGTTTCCTGTCTCATACTCAACGAGTTTAATGGCTACAGAAGAGATTTTTGAAGTCTGGTCTGTTTGATTTTCAGATGGAAAGAAGAAAGAAAAGTACTGTGGCTTGATGGTAAAACACTGAAATTCTAAAGCAACGTTAATTCCACTGCATCGTAGCACAAGCAGAACATCACTTTGCCTTCTGTGCTGTGGGGTACTGGCTCCGAACCCAAGGAGCATGCTGGCTGGCTGGCTGGTAACAGGAGAGGCACAAGCTCCTGGCCACTACATTCTTACTTGCTGAGCTCTGATACAGTGACATGTACAGCAATGAGCTTTCATTGATTTTACATTTGGACCTGGCTCAAACACTCAGGCAGCCTGTCTACAGGAAAAAAGAAAACACATTATGTGGGAGCGTAGGAAGGACAAGTCTGGTGTTGAAGTAGCAGAAACTGAACAAATGCTATTTCAACTTTCAAAAGGAATGAGCTGTTCCACTAAAACCAGGGGAAAAAAAAGCTATAAAAAGTAAAACACAAAGGAAAACTAAAAAATAGTAAAAATATTAAAACAGAAAAAGCTACTGAAAAAGGTTACAGGCTCAAATCTTCATTTGAATTACAGGCTCAAATCTTCATTTGAATCTGCTCCACCAAACTACCTCCCCTTGATCAGCTCTTTGTACCTTGGTCACCCCTGTCTGGCTGCAGGCAGCTTCCCCAGCCCTGCCCTGCCTGTCCCACCACTGGACACTGAGCTCAGCCGCTGCAGGAGTCTGTCCTCGGAGCATTTTGCTGCACTCCCCAGCACAGGAACATCTGGTGGGTAAGATGGTGAGGCTGTGCAGGCCTGGCAGTGTCCTGGGATGCACACTGACTTCTCACTGTGATTCACAGAATCATAGAATCA
>WBMW01000671.1:546-85997 GCA_013396635.1 Penelope pileata
TCGTAGGGGAGGTGCTCTAGCCTCTGAGCATCTTTGTGGCCCTCCTCTGGACTCTCTCCAAATTCTCCACACCTTTCCTGTACAGGGGGCCCCAGACCTGGGAGCAGTACTCCAGATGGGGCCTCACAAGGACGGAGTAGAGAGGGACAATCACCTCCCTGTCCCTGCTGTCCACCCCTCCTCAGATGAAGCCCAGGATACCGTTGGCCTTCCAAGCTCCAAGAGTGCACTGCTGGCTCATGTTCAGTTTCTCATCCACCAGGACCCCCAGGTTCTTCTCCACAGGGCTACTCTCAAGGAGTACTCTTCTCACAGAGGTGAGGCTCACCGGTCTGTAGTTCTCTGGGTCCTCCTTCCTCCATTTCTTATAAATGGGAGCAATGTTTCCCTTTTTCCAGTCACCGGGAACTTCACTTGTCAGCCATGACTTTTCAAATATGATGGAAAGCAGCTCGACAATCACATCAGCCAGGTCCTTCAGGACCCTGGGATGCATGTCATCCAGCCCCATAGATTTGTAGACATTCAGTCTCATGACACGGTCTCAGACTTGCTCTGCCCTTACAGCTGGGGGGATTTACTCCCTCAATTCCCACCTAAGGGTTCAAGGATGTGAGGTTCAGAGATGTGAGAAATATAAGAATCCTGGGTGCCAGTGAAGACTGAAGCAAAGAACTCATTAAGTACCTCAGCCTTCTCCATATCTGTTGCAGCCAGTTCTCCTTTCTCATTTATCAAAGGAGATACGCTCTCTTTGTCCTGTCTCTTCTGGCCAACGTACCTATAGAATCCCTTCTTGTGGTTTTTAACATCCCTTGCCAAGTTCAGTTCCATCTGTGCCCTAACCTTTCGGATCTCAAATAGGCAAACTGAAGTTTGAGGGTTTTTGATATTGTTCTCCATTTTTAATTTAAAACTAGGCTGGAGACATGCATCATCAGCTTGTCTGTTCCAACAGTCCCACCTGAGCTCCCCCTCGCTCAGTGATGTTAATGCAGACTGTGGAAGTCTGCCTGATGGTTAACATGTTTCACCTCAGAGTCCAGAATCTTGCAGCAAATTCTCCTATGTCGAATATGGACCTCATAGTATGCCATCCAATTGGCTTTATTTTTGAAGAGATGAAATATGGCATGGTCATATTTAACTTGATATAGTGCTGCACAATTGCTTCTGATTGTCTTAAGTTATTTCAAGTCAGTTACTTATTATCATTTTGGCTAACAAATATTGACACATCAGTATTCCACCCATGGCTGAACTGACATGAGCATATAAATACGATGCTAAGCAAGCTGGCAAGTACCTTTTGTTCACAGCTACTCAAATTAAAGACAGGTACTTTGGTGTGTCTTCAACCAGAAACAAACTGTGAAAATTCATTTCCCAGTGCTATTTGGGTATTTTTGTAACTCACTATGATCACACTGCATATGCAGATAGAAGTTAAAAATAAGCTTTTCAACTCTTGCTTGTTTACACAATATTAGAAGTACTTTATAAAAGTGAATGTTAATTAATGCTGTATTTTAATGGTATTCCTATGAATTTGCAAGTACATTCTGAAGAGACTTTCAAATATAATTTACTTTCAAAACAATTGGGATTATCATGATCAAAATAATTCAAATACTATTTTCTTTAATTCCTCTACCTTTATAATGAAATTGGCTAGGCTCAGATGTCTCGCACATACAGAAAAGGAAAAGAAACACATTAAGAAAAAAGAAAAAGCATTTTCCAGAGTGTTTTTTAAATAGACTTTCTCCCTCTTCATTTCAATCCACTTTTTTTTCAGAGAGATCTAGGTATGCATTAAGTTTTCAAAAAGATTAGCCACGCATTTGTGCTAATGAAAAAGGTAGTTATATATTAAAGTATCTGTTTAAGACACCTTGCATGCACACAGCTATCAGCCAACTCAACTGATGCAGTCATAGGAATTGTGCAAACTTGTTAAGTACAGCAGCACTTACAAAGTTGTTCTCCACAAAGATGCACTTCTTGATAGCTCTACCTAAAATATTTAGAAGAGATTCTAAATGTTTTGAGAGGAATTCCCTGAAGTTGTTGAAATTGTTATGCAAACTACAGTGTAAACTATCCTGTTTTGACTATTATTCTGTAGGATTACTGGAGACCTCTTCAATGTGAAGTGTCAAATTATAATCTGCAGAATATCAGAACCATAAATTGCTCGGAATAGTGAAAATGTAGAGCTGCACTATATGCCATGTCTTTGAGTATAGCCAAAGAGAAAGATGCAAGTGCGGCTTTATGCTCCTTTAAACACAGCTTTATTTTATATAACTGTTGAATTCCCCCCAAATGCTGAACACCTTTGGCCCATGTTTTCATGCTCTCAATTCCACTGCAAACCAAGAGCAGGTGTCGTGTAATTTGCTCAGGCTTTTGGAGAAAGTCCTGTGGTTGCCCAGGGGAGCAAGTCTGTTAAGTTGTTTCTTGCTGATAATAGAACCAACTTGGTTAGAATAGATAGTGACCTTACACTCACCTGAGTATGTCATTTGTGTTAACTACAATTTCGTGTTTTTTCATACTTGCAATTTCTGAATTGAGCCAAAGCCAAAAATGCCAAAATATTTTGAACCTATCTGTACTAGTGGTCATCTTCTTGCCAAAGCACATTAGAAATGTTAGTAATATCTTTTCTCACAAGATTTTTCTTTCTTGCACAAAGAAAATGTTCTGATAAGCAGTCATACACTTGGGACACAGCTAAACAGGCTGCACAACCATCATAAGCTGTGATCTGAACAATTGCTTAACTATGTAAAGTTTAGACCTTGAGCTGAGTTTCCATCTCTATCAGCAACAGCAGACTGGAACCAAATTCCTTTATCCAATGTCTTTGAACTTCTAGAAGGTTACATGCAGGTGAAAACAGGCTTTTTGGCTTAGATCCACCTTTTTTTTTCACTCTTAGTGTCCATTTTCAATGTGCTTAACCAGTACCAAATAGACAGTCTCGCTGCGTAATGACTTCTTGTAGTTCTGATAGTTCTCCATAAGTTTAAAGGATATGTGACCAATTATTATTTGGTTTCGGGAAAAGGAGACTCTGAATTGTGAGAACAGTAAACATTTCCACTTCTGCGTCTATCCGAAATGCAAAGAAAATATCTTGTCCAAGGAAGTAAAATTCTTGAATTTTTTGGCCTCCTGGCTTCAAAAAGATCTCTTCAAAAAGACCAAAATCATCTCTTTCTTGCCATTATTTTCCCAAGATTCCTAGGAAATGTGAAGCAACCAAACTTCCAGACACCACTGAAGGCTTTTGACATTTCTGACTAAAAGCTGCATAGGAAGCACTTCCTCTATTGTCTACGTATTAATTAGAAAAAGAGGTATGGCTTTCAAATCCGGCTTCAACTCCTTAACTTGAACAGAAGGCTTAGAGCTTTTTATCCCTCTGTCATTTTCACAACACCAAGAGGGGAAGGGGACATGTGAAGTGAAGTAAGCACAAAGATTGAAACAGCACAGTCAAATATCTTTAAGACATTTTATGCTCTGTGCAAAAATGATTGCAAATGCAGAGACAATAAAACTTGAAACATGTTAAAATCCAGCATAGTTACACATCTGAGTTTCCATTTATTATGGTTCACTATTTTAAAATGGATCCTGAGTCATAAACATGGCTGCCAGGAGGTCCACCTGGGTCCCATGAAAAAGATAATAAATACCCCTCCCCCGACTTTCTTTTGTCATATCACAGATATTGCAGTGATTGCTTTGGGGCTTTCAAGCAGGGCCCTAGGAACCGTGTCCCCTGTGCCTTCCTCTGCTCCATAAGTCGTGGTTATAAAACATTTTCATCTGTGTTCTGTATCAGAAAGCATCTGCATTTTATTATATTTCATCTTTGTGCCAAGAAAGGAATATGTTTTGGAACTTCCGAGCACCGTCATATAATTTTCATTAATAAAAGGAGGAGGGAAGTACCATCATCCAGCACTTGAAATGACCTTAAAAGGGGACCCATGGAAAACTGCACAGAAACAAAAGATCTGGACTAGCAAGGTGCAGGCTATGCGTTCCCTGGTGTTACACCAATAACAACTTGGGATAAGCAGTTGGTGCAAACATTTTGATATTAAGAATTGAAGAATAAAAGGAAAAAAGTAAAAAGAAAAAATACACTGATTACTCATGGAATGTAAAATACCATATCCTCTAGTAGCCATATGTCAGCTCTGTTTAAATTTGTTCAGCAGTATAACTAAAACGAGCAATGACTCTTTGCTTTTTGAAATCTTGCAGGAGAAAGCAAGGCCTTTATAGCATTTCTTATTATCATTTATTTCTAGAATAATCTGTCCCAGAATAGTCCACTGTCAGCAAAGGGAAGGCTGAACTAGCCTTTATTTTTTTGGTAGAAAAAAGCTGTTATGGTACAGCCACAAAACCAAGGAATCCCCCAGCAAGACATTCAGGGATGTCATCAAGGTGTTAACAACACCTTGCTCTCTCCTGGTCTTATCTTTCCATTTGTGGGGCTTTTTTAGTAGAATAAAGTCTGTCAACATATTCTGGCAAGGGCCCAGTGGTCTGTATGAAGGCGATGCTCTCTGGAGCTGCAGAGCTCAATGTCAATGGCACGGCTTTTTGTGATGCAGAACAGTAAGCTCAGCCCAGCTGGTCCCATCCTGTCCTGTTTTTTTGGTGACATTTATTGACGTCTATTTTCTCCGTGATCATAGGAGCTCATTTAATCTACCTTAGTTTCCCAACATATAAAAAGAAAAAATACTGTTGGTCTTAACTAGGGCATTATGAGGGCAAAAAGGTCAATAAGAGCTCTAAACTGAGCAGTGCTTTGCAAGTGCAAATTATTTTTCTGACATTGACTTTTCTGCAAAGTTATGGAGCTAATATTTTAGCTTTTTTTTTTTATCCAGTTTTAAATTGCTATCTTGAAAATGCACAATAGCAAATTTTTACAAACTTTAGCCAATCAGGATCAGCCCTCCCAGATAATGTAAATACAATTAGTTGATTTAAAGCACATTTCATGTTATGCTTATCTGCTAAGTGTTTCGGTTATGGCGTTCATACAGAATGAGTCACTCATACATATTCCTCAAGGAAGAGCCAAAAGATGGAAGGAAAATACAGCCTGAGGAAAAAGTCTATAAAGATTTCTCGCTTTTCTAATCCCTTCTCTCTAATGTTTCTTTGTAAATTTGTCAGATGGGAATGAAATTGCCTCATAACTCTCCAGACGTGAAGAGCATCACTGCACAAAATTACGTACTTGTCAAAGCAAGGGGGAATTTATGTTGGTGTTCCTGAGATGTGATTTTATTCAGTCTATTTCCTTTGTGCACATCATAGCAACTAGAAAGACAAAAACAACTAGTTTATGTACATCTTCCTTTTTTTCCCCCTTTTTTTCACCTCTGGTGAATTTTTTAGCTTCTATTTTTCCCTTTTGTTTTCTTATTCCCCCCCCTCCTCCTTTTATCTACTGCTTATTGCTAGTGACAGTAAACTTCTATCCAACAATGCTGTGATGAGAGCAGCAATGATTCTACCAGCACCAGGCAGTTCAGACAAGCACTATGGTAATTTCCCTATGGAGCGTAGAGAAAGGTGTGGCTTCTTGCCTGCTTAGGAAAGATTTTGGTTTAGAAACCTGGAACATTTCTTATAGGCAATCTAATTATTATTTAAGTTAATACTTTTCATTATATTTTAGGTTTTTTAATTTCAACTTTGTGCATTTTCACTACAATTCTTCTGCTTTTGTATTTAATCATTATGGTTAAACTTAACAACATCTTCTCAAAATGCGTAAGTACAGGTTCTTTGTGCTGTTTTGGATATTATGGTTCTTGGTATTTGTGCAGCATTTCTTCCTTGAGCTTAAAATCTCTGCTATTAAATGAAGTCTAAACCTCATTGAATTTCAGCTGCCATGACCTTCTCAAGACATTTTTTTAGAAAATCAGCATTTTAATCCTCCTAATTGTGTTTCTCCAAAATACTTAAGATGGTTAAAGGCAGTATTAATATTTTTTTTTAAGACAAGAAAATTAGGTCTTTAAAGCATTATTTCTGATGGATTTATTAACCTCTTCCAAGTAGCTAGAATAACTCATCTCACCTAGCCAGGGCCTTTTAGGCTTCCTCTCGAGGCAGAGGTTGAGAAGAGATACAGATTCTTCATCTTAGCTGTCCTATCTGTGTCCATCAACAATTGAGGGGGTCTAGATGACTAACAGCCTGGATGTCTGACAGGTGAGAAGAATCTGCCATTTTGGTCTATTTTTCTCCTTGACTTTTGTTGGGCTGGTGACCCTCTAGTCTCATTTTAGGAATAAACAAAATCTGGTTTTGTATTAAATAACAAATACCGTTTGGCTGTATTGGTCTAGCCATACATGAAGATTTGTACAACTGAGGACGGGCCCAAGTTATAAAAACCAAATGCCTTTTCTTTCCCTTCCCCCTGCCTTTGTAAGTGTGCTCACTTCTCTACATGTATTTAAATCTATTCATATTCCAAGAGTACTAAAAGAGTAAGCTTTGGTTTGCTTGCACGCCGAGACCTGTCATGTTTTTACAAGTAAAAGAAATATTCTTAAAATGATGAATGTGGTGATAGGAGAGTAGGTGATATGCTGAGGATGTTGAGTTTTTGCAAGGCAATGTTAGAAAAAAATGATTTAACTGGATGTTAAGTTTTCTGGGAGATGGACGGTAAGGTTATTCATTATCTAGCAAAGAAGACTCCTAATATATACTTCTCGGTACATTATAAAAAATAATTGGTACTAACACCCAGCTTTAGTTCTGTCCCTGCTAAGAAGGTGTACATAAAAATAAATGTTAATGAATTTTCAGACTGGTTTTAAGCTGCAAACATCTTCTTGTGGAGTCCATCACCAACTCCTGTGCTTTTCGCACCCAGGAGGCTGTGGGTAAGGCCAAGTCTGTGCCAAACCTCTGAATCAAACATCCCCTCTCTTTGTATTACCAGGCTCTTCGGCTTTTTGTATGACCTTCCAAATATTATCCTTCTGCAAAACCAACTGCTCATTGTACCTGTACCATACAGAGTGATAAAAGAAAATGCAGCACCTGCCCCCATAGAGTTGCCATGATGAAAGAACACATTCAGGCCAATACCAGCAGGCAAATAACTCATGGCTGAGAACAGTCAGTCATAGACTGTACACCAGGACACGGATGCTTTATGCTACCTGTTGGACCAAAATATGAGTGCATTTCTCTTGCCTTCATCATGATCTGGCCCTATAAGTGTCTGTGAAAGGGTCCTTGAAATCAATGAGCTTTTAATGCTATTGGTTAATATTAGACATCGATCAGCATTTTATCTTGGTATGAGTGTAAAATACTGGCTTAGAGCAACGAAGAAGAGTCCTGTAGTCATCCCAGTGACTTCTTAAAGCAATTCTCCCTGCAGTATCTGGAGTATAAAATTATCCCGGTGTTGATGGAGCTGAGAGCCTGGACCTAGAAGCCTTGATGAGGAGCTTGGAGATCCCTGCAAAAAGCAGCACAGTAAATACAAGGCTGCATATCGTAAAGTAACAAGAAGAATTTTTATTATTGCTTTTTTTTCCCTTTTGTATTTTCCTTACCATTTTGATCAGATGTACGTTGTTTATAACCCCTAGTTTACTGGCCCCAAATATCATTACAATGTCTGCACTATGATATATGTTTGGTTGTTACCCTTTTAATGGATAAAAAAAGATTTAAGTACTTCATTCTGTTGCATTTTGACAGCTGTTAGCCATCATTTTTCCATTCACCTGCATTTAGCAATCCCATAAAGGGAGGCAATCTTAGAACTAACAAGAGCTGGGCACTGCAAGGTGATAATTCTGTATCACTTTGGCCTATAAATACCTGACAGGCTTTGCGCTGAGTCAGCAGTCTGTAACAAAGTGGCAGCCATGCCCTTTTATCTGTGTGAGTGTTTCACAGCAATTGGACTATCAGCCCCTGCAGTGAAAATCCATAGTATCGATCAGGCTATTTCTCCACTGTAATTCTTTTGTAGGAAATCCCTGATGACAAATTTTATCTGCACCACTTTTTGATCGCTGGTTTGATGTAAGCGATCTCCAAGGGCAGAGTTAAGCTCCTGGCCGTTCCACATTATCAAGCACTAGCTTTATTTACTGAAACTACAGTTGTGGTCACCAACGAAAATAAAAAGTGAGAGAGAGAAAGGAAGAGGCGGAGGAGGCTGAAAATTAGGAGTGAAATAATATTTCAAAATGCAGGAGCAAGATGGAAAAAAACAGTTGCATCAGCTACTTGATTGTTAAATGTAAGTTATAAAAGCATGTGCCGCATTTATAAACACATAAAGAGGAGAAATGTGTTTTGATAAAAATGTCTGCATGATGTAGGGCTGTATCTCAAAAGTGGATTGGTTTTGGACCTGATCCTGCAAGCTCTTGATCATATGTATGATCCCACAGGTCACACTAGGGCTGCAGTGCTGAGAAAGAGCCATGCACATAAGTAAACAGAAAAAAATTGATTCTATTCTGTTTTCAGACTATTAAATATACTTTCTGAACTGCTTCACTTGTACTTGTTGCAGTAGGTCTTAGGCCACCCAAGACTTTGCCACTGGAGTCTGGAGCCGGATTCTGTTCAGATGTGCAGTCAAGAGATCAGATGCTCATGAAATATTTTATTTACAAATTTCTGGTTTAAAAGTATTCATGGTAAAAACTAGCATTAGTGAGTCCACACTGTGGATTAGATTAGGCTCTTTGGTCTAAAAATTTGACTTTAAATCCAACAAATGGAAATTCATGAATTTCCAGTCTACCTGTGTTAAGAAGCATCAGACATTACAGAACACAGAGAATCCTGTTCATGTGAATTCAAAATTTATTCCATCCTTGATTTAAATGAGGGTTATTGTCTTAGCAGAGTTATTACACATAATCCTTTGGACTCATGTTTCTAATTTTTCAGTTCCTAGTGAATGAACTCACTACTCCTATGCTCTGAGGGGAGTTTCCTCTCCAATAGTTGTTGCTGTACTCATCAGTGTTACTTAGCATGACTTTGCAAATGTTTTCTTTTTACCTAAGTAATGCAGCATGAGATAGTGAAATGATGCTTTGTGGTTTTGTTTATAGCCCTGAGACGTTGACATATCCCAACCCTGGCTCGTAAAGTACAGAATTACTTAGGAAAATAGTCCACCTCCAGTTTGTCTTTTCACCCAAAACATGTTATACACAAAACTAGATTGCATAGCAATGAGTTCTCCATCAAGAAAATATCTGTTTGGATAGCTGGACTGCTGCATACAACTATGTCACTCTGCTAAAATTCAGTTGCCTGGTAAATGTATATCCAAAGATATATGTTTACTGAGCAACATATATCAGATTAGGCATGGAGCCATTATAATTTCATGACTACACCTTTGAAAAATTGTCTGATTAATACTGAGAGGAATAATCCTACGTGAAGGGAATAGTAAACATTGCCCACTTGAATGAGTTTTCAATAGACAAGGTGAAATACTCTATTCATCCAGGACCCTGAAGAAAGTGCTTCAATTTTTTCTTTTTCAGCAATATCTCTGATTAGATAAATTAATTCCAATTAAGATTATGTGGGATAAAACTATTTTGCCTTTACATATTGTTGAACATGCTCAAAGTTTCAACGAGTTCCGTTTCAATAAGTTTGATCCATAAAAGTAGAATCATAAAACCAGAGAAACAAAGATTTTTCTGGTGGAGTTGAAAGTGCTTCAAAATCAGTGAAATCTTTTACTTAGGTTTTATGGACTATACATATCTATTCAACATTTTTGTGATAATATAGTGAATAAAATTGAAAGTATACAATTTAGCCCCATCTTTGCTGTTGTCCCTGAATTACCATAAATCCCATACACACCACATAGCAATTTTTCTCAAAATTATCACAGAATAATCATTCATCCTTTTATACACCCATGAATGCAATTTTGCCTTGTGCTTAATACACTAGTATATCTGTGACTGGAGTGACCAAAGTAAGATCTAATTCATTAATTACATTCCAGCTTTAATTTAAAACAAGATATTTCTAGTGCAGTTGCTTCCAGGATCATTTTGGTACCAAAGGAAAAGGAAGATCTCTTGCCTAGCCCCCTTTATGTCCTTATAGGCTAATGTCATCTCTGAGGTACAGGTGACATATTTGAAAGAGCACATGACATGGATTGTTTATCAATTATTCTGATTTATTTATGTTTTATCTTTAAATTTATCCCTGATGAAAAGTACTTAATTGACATCAGTAAAGACTCCCTTTTTATGTGTGTGGTATAGACAGGTGATCACTAGACACTGTATTAAGACCACCAACCCATGTCACTTAAACTACTGAACAGCCATCAAGTAATAATGACTTCCAATTACTACTAACCTGAGCTGGAGTTGAACCAGTGACCTTGAAATACTCGGTATCCTATTAACAGTTCCCTAAGCCGTCCAGTCCCCTGGTGTTTGATTGTTCTGAATACAACAAAAGAGCTTTCTTTCATTTTTCTTTATTTCATTTTTTAAAAATGCTTAAAATTAGGGATGGATAGGTATTGAAATACTCAATTTACAGTTTCTCTGTATCTCTAATACCCCATCTAGAAGAACAGCTTTCATTTTCACTGAGAATGCCTCCTGCTGAAAAGAAATTCTCTTTTCTCAGTCCTTGATGCCTTGTCTGTCACTGACGTATTTTGCACACCTAGATCTCAAGAATCAGTAAAAGCTGCCGCGCTTCTGCCTTGCATTACATTGCACTGTGGTCTCAGACTCACATGACAAATCCTGCTGTATCCTCTCTTTTGTGTTAAAAGTTGACCAGATAATGAGAAATGATAAATTAGGTGTTAATTTCTGTTTGTAGAATACCTGACATTAGAGTTTCTTAATTGATTAGATTTTTTTCTTTCTGTTTTTTGATCTATACTCAGAGACACGTACTCAGATATTTGATATGTTCACCAGGTCAGGCACCATGCTGTTCTGTTAGATCCCATCACCAATGCACCCCGTACCAGAGCAGTGCTCGCTGCAGGCAGAGGGCAGTGGGCACCATGACCAGGACCAGACTCGTCTATCAGCGTGCCCTGGCCTTGCCTTGTGTGCTCAGGTGGGTGACCTGCTAATGGTAGAACCAAGGATGGCAATACCTTTATACTTGCTTATTAAAAAATAGACACTTTCTGTAGCATCCACCCAGCTGTAAGGTTTTGCCTGTTCGTTTACACTTTTACAATCTAAAATAGTTTCAGCTGCAGCACTTCAGTGTACCTTTGTGACACCTTCCGTCAGGGAAAGGCGTCAGTTCATTATGGTCTGTAACCCACCACCCGCCTGTCTCATAGCCTCTCTAAGAGATCCAGAGATATTGCTGGAAACTTTCTTCCCACTTTCTTCTCCAAATTTCTGGTGCTTTGGGGCAAATTCAGTGTTTTCATTAACATTTAAGATAAATCTGGAAAGAGCACAGACATTAATGCAGATTACAAGCCAGAAATGCAAAGCAGTAACAGCTTCCTTTCAGCCACTAAGATATGTCAGTTGTAAATACTTTGCACTCCTGAAAACCAGCACTGTGCAGCCCTTGTCCAGATAAATGGGGAATTCGGTCATCAAAATCCCGGTAACTCCTGCTCTGCTGAGCACATAGGTCTACAGATTCTTCCTAAACCCCACCATTCGGGTTTGATTCTGGACTGATACAGGAATCAAAATACATTTTGACAAGGATGTGCAGGCCAATATCCACCTCACTCCTGAGCCTGATGTTGGTCTCTGGTAAGCTGGGCCCTCTCGGAGAGACTCATTCCAGGAGATGTTTGCATCTCATACTGCCATGCTCTCCCCTTGAAAATGCACAAGCAGTACATGCCCTCTTTTAAAACACAAGAGGAGGCAGGGAGCTCTCTGCCTCTTACATAATAATTCCTCCTTACTTGCTTAGCAAGCAGCAGATCTGAGCTGAACTGCTTTCACAGGGGGAATTGAAATACATCAGGCCTCCCCCTGGAAGTGTGTCCTTCCTCATCAAACTTCAGAGTATTTTGTGCAGACCAGTCTCCAGTTTTCCTGCTGAAGTTTTGCTACCGTGCAAAAAAAAGAAAAAACACCTTGGGATTTTTGGGATTTATGATGTTAGAAGGAGACCTACCAGGAGTTTCACAGGCAGGGTACACACCATGGAAAAGGACCTTCTGAGGGTTCAGGTCACTCCTCCAAGAACTGTGTTTTATTCAGTGGTTCTTTACTGTGAAAGGTAGAAACATTGTTTGGACTCAATCACTAGGACAGAAAGGAAAGCACATAATTTCTTTTCCTACAATTTCCCCTGAAAGTCCCTAACGTCACTTTCCAGAGGGAAGGAATTAAACCTGGATCTCCTATTTCTGCCCGAGCGTGCATCAATGATCAAATTTTAAAAGGAAGAATGTAAGCCTTTTCCTCTCTCTTTTACAAAAAGAGGTCAGGGGATGGTTTTGACAGTGGTTTCTGAGCAGGCAGGGAGCGTAAAAAGACAGGAATATGATTCTTAAGTGCAAGGTTTAAGACTCATCCATGTCCTTATCATTTCCTCACTGTCTAGACCTAGGCTTTTGCTCTTTCGTCACGGCACTGGTTTTGGCCCCATTCTCAGAGGTCTTGTTCACCCCATATATCTACAGTATGTTCAAGCACCTAACAAATGTATGATTTTACGAGAATAGCTTCAATTTAGGCTTCAAAATTGAATCCTTTCTTTACAAGCACATTAAGATCAGCAATGTAAAATACTAAGCTCAATACATGGAAAATTATTCACTCTGGAATTTACAGCTGGGACTTGCTGCTCACGTGGAGGTCTCAGATTTACCCCTGAAAAGTGAAACAACTCTATTGCAAACAGGATTTGGAAAGTAAGATGTTTCCTTCCCTGCGCCAGACTTGTCATCTTGATGGTGTTCCTGGCTACATGTAATCTTTGATTACAATTTTAATCTGAGACAGCAAAGCAGACCCAGTCCGGCCAGGTCTAAATAAATACATTCTCAAAGGCTGCTTTGCCTTGGCAATTTGTATGAGAGAAAATTGTTCCTTTAAGTACAAGGGTACTTAGCGTGAGCAAAACAGAACTCCTATAGCAAAAGTGTCTTCCAATGAAATTACACTGATGAGTTAGCAAAGATTTTTCCTTTAACGCACTGATGATATTAATTATAATTGTAAACTGCATGTCAGGTTTCATCAGACCTGTCTTCCACCATCAGGCGAATACAGTCAAATGTCAAATTACCAAAGTCTCTCAGCTGCCGGAAATTCCACTTCCCATCTCCAAGTGTTTTTCTTCTCCACAAAATAACAAGCGAGTGCCCATGTGTTTGTGTCAGTCTAAAAGTGCTGTCTGTAAAAGTCATGTCATAACCTCAATCAATCACTCGATATTGGCCAACGCTTTGGTAGATGATCCAGAAATACTACTTACTGGGATTATACTTCAGGAAATAATATATTGCTGGCTGACAGCAGCAGCAAAATACTTTATAAGGAGGTCAGATAACCCAGTTACCCAAGGAGTTTCTTTCTGTAGCTTCTGGGGCTGCATCTATTTGCACACCCCTGGGTGGCAGGAAGAGAACTTAGGGCTATTTAGTGCTATGAATATACACAACCACTGACGGCAACTAGTTTTCAGTATCTTTCCCAAAGGAGTGCTGAACTTCACAGCAGAGCTATAAAGACAGCAAAAAGGATTGCAAACTATAGAGGGTGACAGAAGCAGAGTGCATCGATGCAGCAAGGAAGTGGGGTGCTGCCGAGAACTGTAAATGCACCAGCACAGGGGGGGCTGAATCCTTCCTGTTGCCAAACTGAAGTGCAGAAGTGACTGATCCTTGGTCAGTCTTCAACAGCCACCACTGCCAGAGCAGATGGAGAGAACCTGAGAGCAGCAAATCTCCAGCTGCTCATTGGAATCATTTTTCTGGAACTATTTTCCTAGAAAATCTATATCAGAGAGGACTTTAATGTGGATCTCTGAAGCCTGGGAATTAAATATTTTTTTCAGGATAATTATTAACCTAAATTAACTATTGCTAATTAGTTTTTTAGAACTAAATTCCTAGATGCAGATATTTATTAATTTCAATTGCTCGGAGATATGCAAATTAAGTTTTCTGTATGTCAACATAGTTCACTCATTAATCAATCTGTTATGGACTAACAAACTGCCACTGACCATTTAGACCCATGGAGAACACAGCCTGTAGATTTTAAGCTTGCCCTTTCTTAGACTGGATATTCAAAATTTATGGATCTGACAGTCAAGATATAATAAAATGCAGAAACATGCTTGTAAAAAGAAATGTGATATTTACTGTTCAGCCATGTAATATCTTCTACTTATACATCTCCCTTGAGGATAACTTGATGTTATTGGAAGTGTAGTTTTCTCAGACATGCTCCATTTTCCTCTTCCAGGTTCTCTTCCTCCTTTTCATTGTTTTGTCTTTCTTTCTTAGATCTCCTTTGGAAACTGTCAGCCCTTAAAAAAGTAGCATTGCAATAGCAGAAATGAGTAGTGTTTGAGATGTAATAGCAGGCTTATTTTAAATAATTTGAAATATAAAGCTGAAGAGCAATTTAGAATGATTATGTTTAAGATCACTGAAGCTTTAGACTTTGGTTCTTACTTGCGCCAAAGCCAATCTGAACATAGATGTTATGTATTTCTGTCATTGCAAAATCAACATAACTAAAATCAGAATTGGGGCCTTCCAGTGTTTTCCTGATGACTTAACGCAGTAGATAGGGTTCTGGCTATGTTTGCTAGCACACACTGGGAATTACAGATGTATCACTAACAGGTAAGTGGCTTAAATGAGAGGTCAAGTAGCTGTATCCAAACTAGAATGCAGTTCTGAATATAAAATCCTCATAACTTGTCACTGCTACCCTAGCCTCCTATACATATAGGAGCCATGAGGTCTCTGGTGTCACGTCTGTCTGTATATGTAAGTCTGTCTGTATACACACATTGTATTCCAAACACTGCAGTGTTGAAAGGATGCCAACGTAAGGTCATGGAGGCAGCCAACAGCGTGTATTTTGTGTTACTAAGTACAGCAGAATGTCATTTGATGATACCTGTTGGTGAAAGAATAGAGAATACGCCCTGCTACATGCTGTAACTTTAGGTCTCCCTGTTTTTATCACTCTCCTTGTTTTTACAATGTATGCAGTGAAAAAAATCTCTTGTGAATGAAAGTCTAGCTTTCACTGCGAGGATTATTAAATGTGGAGAAGCAGCACAGGGCCCTCTGCTACACATAAAAGGTGTTGCCTATGTGGTCAGCCAGCTGGGGAGCAGGATGGGGCTGCCTTCTCATGGTGAAGCCAGCCTCCATAACAATGTATGTAATAGTTTGGGGAAATCCCTGTGATGGGCCGACAAAGATGATAAGGATCTGCTCTGACTTGAAGCATTACTGCCCAATGCAATAATCTGGAGGAGATGTGACTGCTCTTCTAGCATCCACAAAGGCCTATACCGTATGCCAAATTTATTTCATGAATTTCTCTTTTCTCATTGCCTTAAGCACAATTACAAATACATTATGCAGTGTGAATTTTCACCCTTTTTTTTAAGCATTCAGCGGTGCTGTGAAGCACAATGCTTTTCCCTTAGGATACTGAGTTGAAATTAGTGCATTTCCCAAATATCCTGCTGCCTGTGCCATCCCACCATGACCTGGAGAGGGGATGCTACAACCAAATGCTTCCCCTGATGGGATTTAGTCAATCACATCCACAATATCTTCTGACCTCAGCTTTCACAGGGGTCAGGAATCCAAGCCTGCTGCTGCTCCCAGGTCACCGCACAATGAGCTGCTGCCAGCCTTGGAGTGATAATAAGCTCTTGATTTTCAACTGGCAGAACAGGATGATGAACAAATCAAAACAAAGTCAGACTCTTTAGTCAGACTGTTTATCTATTGGAATGGGCATGTGCCTCTCCCTCCTACTAGAGGGCTTCGACTGCTCATTAGGTTGCATCCTTTTGTGTATATTTTTGGCAGAAAGGCATTGTACAACACCAGGCGTTGTGCTCCACTTCAGCGTGGTGCAGAACATGACATGGTGTATTGGTATCTCCTGCATGAAACACAATTTGACAGAAATTTAGAAAAAGTTATCTTTGGATTGAGAGGCGGTGATCAATTCTGACAGCGTCCTGCTCGACTCAATATTATCTCTGAACCGCCTGGAACCAAATGCCAGCGTGCAGTGCATTTCTTCCCAAAGTTCAAGAGGGTAGATGTAAACACAGGCCATAAAAGACCTGCATGTCTTGAGCTTGTAGGGGTCGTAATTCTTTCCAGCAAAGTTACCTTTCCTGTTTCTATGAATTACTCTTACATTCTTGTAAGAGATACGGTTTGAGGTATTTATGGTGCATTCAATTCTGCTATCATTGATTTACTGGACTAAACCTGCTCCAGGATATGATGTAAAGCCCCTAATTCCAAAAAACTCTTACATCTCAGCGAGAACAGCATTTTCTGCCCTGTTGCCCTCAAGCAGATGACCAACGGAGATAAACAGAGGGCACTCCACTCTCAGTTGCAATGTGCTTGGTGATGTGAAGGAATCAATCAGACAAAAGCAGATTATTAGAGTGTCTGAGAGAGATCAAACATTGCTGGCATCTTCACCCACACACGGTTGATTTACAGGCAAGCTGATAAAGTGCTGCAGCTCACTGTCAGAAGTACATGACAGCTCCTCTAGCTCTATGGATAAATTATTGCTGAAGCCCATGATAACATTTCTCCACCTAGCAACCAAACATAACAGGATGTGGCTTTTAGTACTAAGAGCCAGAATGATACAAAGAGAAAACACAGAAACTCTTCAAGCAGTGAGGTAGCACACGAAGAAAGGAAGGCATGAATAGATTTTCACGCAAACGCACACACACACAATGTGTATACCTGTATCAGCTCTGCCTGCATAAAATCGACTCTGTGTTACAGCTGTGTATTTGAAATACACAAGCCAAATCGCATATAATTGGTGCAGGCAATTGCTGCAGAAGCAGGGTGGCAGTGATGGTAATCATGCAAGTGTAAACGCATGGAAACTGAAACTTAGGGCTATAGGAAGAGCCCTTCTGTAGGTGTTTGCAACTGCACAGCTCACTGATATACCCAAGGCTATGCTGCACGAGCACACAGGAAAATATATGGAAAACATCAGATATTTCCTTTTACTTGGAAAAGTGCCAATGGTGGGAAACCAGCAAATGATCAGGACTTTAAATAACCCCATCTTCCTGTTGAAAAAGACAAATCAAAATAATCCAATTATTTGAAACACAGTGTTAAAGAAAGCTGTAATTCAGATACTCACTTTAACTAGTGTCTTATAAAATAATAATCAATATAATCTGCTAAATACTGCATCAAGGCTATTTAGACATTGGGATTGCTCTCAAAAATTAAGTTGGGTTAATTAGAGCATGTATTGTGTGCCTATAAAAGGCTAAATCAGGCTCTGTCTCAGGAGCCAGACGTGAGTGCTTTTCAAGAGCTGAGTGTGACCCTGACAACTTAAAATCTGGAGTATATGAAAAGTTCTTACAGGTTAGAGGTTTTGCTGCCTCAGAAGCTCCTTTAACATTTTTTTTTAAAATTTGAAAGATACTTGCTTATTTAAAAAATGTTTTTCTTTGTTGCTTTATCAGATATCAACCCACAGAAGAGTAGGGAAATGAATATGGAAATAACCATAGAAAAGAAATTATGAAACCTGCTTATATGCAGTGTTCTGCCAAACGAACAATCAGAAAATGTGGGTTTTTTTTCTCCCTATGGCTTTTTCAGTTACAAGAATTTAGAAAAAGTGAGAGGTAAGTGATAAATTCTGAGATGTTAAAATGTAAGCTGATGGTATCCCTTAAGTAATTCTCCATATTATTTGTTAGTTTGTCATATTAAGGACTTAGTACAGCTTATATTAAGGATTCTGTATCACTCATCTGCAAACTGAGATCTAAGACCAATTCACATTTGTACATTTTGATCGTATTTCTTTAGTCATTGCTGTGATTGAAAGTAGTGCCAGCAAGCAAGCTTGCCAGTTGGCTTAATTAACCATTCGCACTTGTTAATAACTGCACAACTGCATTAGCTGCATGCACCCCAGTGAAAGTATGGACCTAACTGAAGTATTTTCCTTATTAATAAGCATGTTTCTGGCTTCATTACTTGAAGGATATCATACTTTTCTGTCTAGTGGGGATTAAGTGCAAGGGGGAAATCTGTATTTTCATCATATTTTAAAATCTCCATCTAATTTTATCACGTGCTATGCAGACTTGCCGACACGTTACAGATCAGTTTCTGCTGGACCTCATGGGGAGGATTTAACAGAGCAACTCCTGTAAAAGCCGACAGAAATTGCATGGCTTAATCCTTGCATGCTGCATTGAAAAATTGCCCATAAATATTTCACCATTATGTTTTATTATTACAGTCAAATTTGTTTTATGTACTTATTATTTAAGGGATAATAGGGCAGGTGTCCCATTTTATGAGGCAATAATCTGGTTCACGTTGGCTCCATAGTTTATCCCTACCAGTGAGCTGCATTATTGCCAAGGGACATTGGGAGCTTGTCTTATTATAGTAATAACAATACCTTACATTTCTACAACACCTTTCCTCTAGAATGATCCTAAAGCACTTTCCAAATCCTATTAGACTTTGACAACTGGGGTCATCTCAAGGATTATTTCAACAATGCCTTTTCTGGAGTCAAGACAGAAACCAGACTTCAGACCATCCAGACATCCTCTCTTGAATCTCTGCAAACATTTGCTGTTTGTACATCTCTTGCTCAGCTGACTGGGTGTACATGTGCAGAGGAGGATGTTCAAGCTATTGATGGATGTCCTGGACTGTAGGACCAGGGGTTCACATACTTTGGAAGTTGAACACAATGCCTTTCAACTCAGATGTCTTGCAAATGTCTCGTTGTAAGATACATCTGAAACAACTCTCTGAGGAGAGGCTGCTTGAGCTGGACTGCAGGCGTGCAGAGACAGCCCTCACATTTATTGGAAGGTTTCCTTGAAACCAGATCAAAGGGAAGTGATTCCCACCCCTTCATTAGGTAATGCTCCGCTTCCAGGTGATTTAGATGATATACCCTCAGTGCGGCCATGACGATATGATGATACTTAGTGTTAGTGCCCTTCTGGCAGATGCAGGTGCTTCTGGCAAAGAAAATTATTCTACTTTCTTCTCGGTTTTGCACTGGTTTGGTAGTGTATAAAAGCTATCTTTAAGTATGGCCTAGGCTGCTGTTTATCCTAATGCCGGTGGTTGGGTATGAAGTTCCCTTCCAGCCTGAAGTATCTGCCTGTGCCTATTCCCAGCTTCCACATGCAGTCTTGGTTAATCTCTGAATAACTCTATCTAACGTATATGCCGCAGTCACAAAGCATGGTATCACTGACTGTGTGAAGCCCCTGGGTGGCTTCAGAGCTTGTGGCTGCAGTGTTTCCTCTCGGTTACAGCCTGTTCTAGGGAAAAGAGCTGCCAAATTGAGATTAGCCTTGCAACTTATTAAAAGAGGATATACTAAAAATGTTGTGGCTTTTTGCTTTTTCTGATTCTTCTCTTCTACGTTTTTCTTTCTTCTGTTCTCTTTCTTCAGCTATTTATCCAGAAAGCAAAAAAATTCTACGTCTTGCTGTAATATGAGTATCTAATCATTCCCAGTAATAGAAGTGGTTTATTTCTGCTTGAAATTTGAGCCTACTCTGATTACGTTATGTATCCTTTGAATAAATAAGATATGTAAGGCCAAGATATAAAGCTCTCTCAACATCCCACAGTCAAAAGGGTATTAACTACTCAGAGACACTGTTGCTCATTCCTCCTGTAACCAAAACTCCAGACTGACCTAAGAAACCTTAGCAACTACCACCTCACTGAAACTGTCAGATGGGCACACAAAATTATAAGTTCATAATTTGAATTTTTCCCACAAAAAAAAAAAATCTTTAAAGAGTTTCAGATTTTTTTAATTATGTTTTGCATGATCCAGTGCTCTCAGAATATATTATTTTACTTAGTATTGGAGGAAAAAATGATCAGTTTCTGCCATCTTCAAGGAGAATTAGTTGACCAACCAGATTTTTAAAACATTAGTGCCTTACTGTGCCAGTTGTTGCTTAAAGGATTTTTATTGGCCTCTACCTGTGTTTCTGAGTACCTAAACAGCTCAGAATGTTTCCTTATAGCAATTCGCTCAGGATATAATACTTCAGCATCGTGGCTAAGGGATAGTGCTTTCATTAGATCTATCATCCATTCACAAAATATAGCTCTGTACGACATTTACATCAGTAAAACAAATCATACTATGCCTCAACTTTCCCCCATTAGTAACTGAATGGATGTCTTGCCTCACCCAGGCAACAGAATATGTCAAAAGTTCATTGGATTTACGGATAACAAATCACTAGCTATCTTTCAAGCATTGTGCAAATTATCAAACATTATTTAATGTCACAGAGTGAGCTGACTAGGCCACGATTCAGGCATGTGCTGGAGCACCTTGTTGACTTCACCATCTAAATATCTAAAATGAGTATTCAGAATGCAAAAAAAAAAAAAAGAGAGAAACTTTTCTTCTTCCTTGGAACAATGTGTAGGAGATTAGTTCCTAATCTTATACCTTTTTTCTTTTTTGCTCTTTCTTTGCATTTATTTTATTGAAAAATTTCAGGTTTTCATAACTTCAAGAAAGTTGATATTGCAAGAAAAAAAGTTGCATATATCTCATTAAATTGAAATGTTAACATTTCTAATATTTCCTAATGGCACTACTATAAACTAAACATTGGAATGAAAAGATCTATGACAGAAGTGGAGCCTAGAGACAGTTAATGTGAATGTGTTTCTGGGGTAGCTTAAGATTTGTTTGGGGAATGTATAGAAGATTATAGAAAATTGGCTCAATTATACCCTCAATTACAATGTGTGAAGTCATTGTACCCTGCAACTGATGGCAGAATTGGGACCAAGCAGTATATATTGAGAAATATGAAGTAGCTTTTATGTTGATTTCATATTTTCTGCCTGTGTATCATGTTCTATGTTACTATCTGTTATTAGTGTGAGACAGTTATTCTTTGTTATCCGATTGTTATTTTTTGAAATAATAACCTGGATAGAGCCCGGAGGGTATGTCTCATGAATACCCACATTACAATGCTTTATTGACTGGTAAAGGTCCCACTCCTAAAGGAAACAATGTGTTTTTATAACACATCCAAGTCCAGGTGTTCAAACTCTTTTGGAACCACTATTGGAAGAACTATTAAAGCAACTGAACTGTCTCTTCTTCTCAGAAAACAGCCACAAAACAGGCAGTAATGTACAAGCAGTGCTTGCACTACCCTGCCCCTATTGCCAATATCCCTTAACCTCCTCGTCTGGAGCAGCCATCTCTGAGGACGCCAGTCTTTTTGATCTCCAGAAACCATTCAAATCCGGCTGCCAATGGAGGTGTCGGTAGTCAGTTTGCTGGTTTTGTAGGATGGTTTTCTGCTTCGTCAGACACTTCTGAACAACCATTATTAATAGTCAAGGAAATTTCAGCTGTGCTGGGAGACTGGCTACGAGGAAGGTGATGGGAACTTGACAAACACAGGTTTTTGTTAGTGCTCACATCACGGGACTAGGAACACTCCTAGGAATTGGAAAGATTTTTGAATTCAATACCTATGGCCAGAGCCAAGCAGTCCCCAACAAACAAAGCATGCTAGCACACGTACAAAATATGAAACAAATACTGTGGTTCATATTTGCAAGGAACATTGTGAACATAAATCACAACTTACAAAGCCAAAGGAAGATGTCAGAACAGTTAACAAATGTTGCTTGTCACCTAAATACTATGTCGATTGGCTCTAAGAATACATGGATCTGTGGTTTTCAGTTAGTCTTGCGTGAGTTAGCTGATCATATTTAACAAAATCTGCCAAGATCATCTTCTACCCCATAAATGAGCTCCCAAAATGTATATCATATAATTGCCTTTCTTTTTTTTAATGAAAGTCTCTAGCAGTTGAGAGATTCTACAGTTCTCTGAATATTCAGACAATTGAAACAGGATAAAAAAAAAAATCTTTTCTGTGGCATCAGTTTTTTTGAGGCTGTGGATATTAGGACTTAGATGTGTGATGCTTTTGTGATCAGCAATACAATTCTGTATTCATGAGAAAGTAAAATATGAAGTATAGTGTAAAGTAGCTGTTGCATTTGTGCTTTATCTTGAAGCAGTAATTGAATAGCTGCTAACTGCTGAATCCTGAAGGGAAAAAAAAAATCTGTATGGTTCCTTGGCATTCTTTTATGCTACAAAAGTTCATCCATCCATCCTAATTTATGAAATGCCTTCATATTTTGTTCTTTCAAAATTTGACCAAATACGTTTCAGAAATAATGTCTTTATTATCTTGTGCTTTATCAGAGGGGAAGAAGGCACTGAATTTCCATGAATTCTCATTGTTGTTATCTCTTTGAATACGCAGCCCAGACAAAGGGCCCTTTGAATGTAAAGTAAGAGAAGTGCTAATGCTCAGCTATAGGTTGATGCTGAACTCTTACAAGCATGAAAATCCTTCTCACATTTCAGTGCACGCAGCATCTATGGCTGCTAATATACAATAAAGGAAGGCACAGCAAAGCCCTAGCACCATGGAAAGTTTTTAGTAGTCTGTTGAAGGTGCCATTCATCATGTTATTGAGTGCCTCTGTGATCTGATCGGCTTCCTTGACTCCCATTAAAATGGAAAATAAGGGCTGCATAGGTTCAGTACCTTATAGGTCACGAGAAACTTGCAAACCCTGCGTCTCCTTAGGGTGCCTGACCTCCAGTGGAGGAACTTGGGCTAATTTGTCCATGACAAATTTATTGGCTATTTTGTTCTTGGTACTTGAACTACTTCAGCACCAGCTCAGAAGTCGCTCCACTGTGCTGCACTGTTGGATGTAGACAATATGAAATTGTGGTGCTTTTGTAACAGGACCTATCCCAACACACCTTTGTTGCCTGTGGTATTTCACAGGAAATGTAAACAGCCTGCCTCTGCTTGGAGTTCAGCAATAGCCGAGTTCCTGGCAAAAATATTGACAAAAAACAAAAGTTCCCTGTCATCCCAGAGAGTCTCATACAGCTTAGGTTAGATCTACGTCCTTCCAAACCACTGAAGGCTGAGAGAATTGTGGAATTTGGCTCAGCTGGGCTGCCCCCTTCCTGCACCAAAATTTCAACACAAACATGAAATGAAAATTTCTTTCTTCAAACATACTTAATTGCTTTCAANCTGAGAGAATTGTGCAACCCGGCTCAGCTGGGCTGCCCCCTTCCTGCACCAAAATTTCAACACAAACATGAAATGAAAATTTCTTTCTTCAAACATACTTAATTGCTTTCAAGTTTTGGCACTTCTGTTACTATTGGATTTCCAGGATGTCCCATGGTAATGATTAGAACTAAGCAAATACCTCAAAATATTTTCCATAAAAACTCCTTGAATAAAACATGGAATAGCCTTCAGCTGTGTTCACACCCCTTTCGTATTTACTTTCTCTGAATATTCCAGTGACTGATTTATGGGCAGAAATATTAAGTGAAATAGCAATTTTTAAGGGAACATTGCATAGCATTTATGGAAAGCAGATTTTAAACTCTTAAATATGAATATAATAACCAAATGCCGTCTACTTGAAGCAAAAATAATACCAGGTGATTTGAGTCCACTCAGTGACAGTAATCCATCTCAGTGTTCAAAACTGCAAAGATCACAAAGAAAGCATCTGTCCACTGTGAAGACTAAAAATTAGGACCAGATAAAACCCATGAGGTACTTAATGATTTTTGAAAATGAAGCTTATGTCTCCAGATCCTGCTGACAAAATAGCTTTGCAAATTTGGCCATAACTCAAAATAAATGTTGGATACTGAATAGAGTTGAAAAATTTAAAGGAATTCAAAATTAATTGTGAACAGAAGAAGAGACTAAGACTTAGGTGTTTACTGGGAATTTACTGATTGGCCTTACTAATTATACAGGATTCTTGGCTCCTTCTTCATGATGTCATTGTCAAAGAACAAATATTTGCATATCACTCAACAGCATTAGTTTTGTTTTGGATTGTGCCATTAAGACCTACATTTGAAAATGTACAAACATTGCATGTTTAATTTGCATCAGTGACGAATAAATATATAAATCAGGCGAGATCATACAGAGATGACCAGTCATGGCATCCTTGGGTGTGTAAGAATATATAGACAACTCACATTATCAACGGTATTGAAAAAAAATAAAAAAGAAGAACATTTCTAAAATATGGTCTTCAAACTTTCTGTCCTTTTTTTCTTCTTTTTTTTCCCCACATTTGAAGCTCTTATCCATTCTGTAGCATGTTCCAGAGAGAGATAGCTTTGCTCATACAGAGAACCTCAGAAAGATGTGCATTATTCCCCTATGAGTGCAAAAATATCTTCATGCAATATCTGAAAAACCTCATTTAAATGCTCTGTGAATACAGCCTTTCCCAAAGGCCAGGATGTATTCATGTATTTTGGATGATCTTCAGCTGGAAAACTGCGCAGCTAATGCACCCATCTTACCACGTAAAAGATTTAAACTAAAAAAAATAAATGAGAGAGAAGCTGGAAAAGCCAGCCTAGAGCTTCTAACCCAGATTCATGCTTTTAAATAAAGATGGTCTGAGTGTGTTCTTATTACCCAGTTCCAGCAGTGGCTAAGGTTCATTCTTTAAAAATGAAGAGCCAGAGTATTTTCTTAGGGATACTTAAACTGTATTGCACCTTTGTGATGATTCTTGTAAGATCTTTTTAAAACGCCAGAAGCAAACAACAATTTCAAGGATGGAGAGTGCTTTATTTTCTGTTTGCAGGACAACAAATGGAACAATTTCTAATGATAGAAGTCATTAGTGGATATTAAAGGTACTGTACTCACAGACTGGCCAAATTCAAACTCAGAGTAGATATCCAGATATTAAAGGCAAAAGGCCACCAGATCTTAGGCAGGATGCATAAGCAAACGCACTTTACTTTCCCTTTCCCTTCTTAAAAAATAATTTACTTACTACTCCCATCACAAGCTAAATGAAGTCATGTCCTTCTGTTATTAATAAGACAGTTATTTTCTGAGTGTCTTAAATTTTTCTAAATTTTCTTACCACAAACACTTTTCTTATCCTAAGACTGATAACAGGGTTTCTATAAAAATGAACATTCATGATCAAAGAGCACCTCTGTATCATAAACAAATTACAACAACTGGGCATGCTTTGAAATAGCTTAACCTAATTAAGCTCAAACACTTTCACAAAAGCTTTAAAAAAATGGGTGTAATTGGAGCACCATTCAGGTTCAGTTGACTTAATATTTTTAGTTTGCTGTTTTTCCTTTTAGAGCTTTGCATAAAAAAACATTTTGACAGTGTTGCAAATGTCAGTGGTGTTGAAAATTCAAATTTCCAAATAACATGCCATTATAATTGCTCATTTTTACAGTTCTTTTAATTTAAGTGAAATGTGCATGCCAAATGCAGATCTGATTGGCATGTGACTATTTCATGACTTTGCATATCTGGTACTCGTGTGGGAACCAGTAAGTGTAGGGGAGTTGGTGTCCGTGGTGTGCTGAAATGCCATCAACTCTGTGTGCGTATCTGAAATGCAGCTGTGTGGGGTCTTCCTAGAAAACTCATTTACAAAGTAAGGATTTGACATTGCAGATTAAAATGGAAATCTCTATGGCATCATTTAATGACACTGCCTTAAACTCTGTTGTGTGTCAAGCACGTTCAAGGCTAATACACACTACTCCAGCCACAGGATTCTTTTGATGCACAATGTTGGTTCATTATGGAAAAATTAGGCAGAGATCATCAGACACTAAGATTTTGGTGTTTGACTTATGATCTCACTTTCTATCCCCATTTTAAAAGTGTTACATAAAACTTTTTTTTTTAAGAGTTTATAGATTACAAAACACCAGCCTACCAGCCAGAATTTATCATCTCCTTAAATGTGATTCTGATATACAGGAATATTACACCTGAATCCTTTACTTAGTCAAGTCAGTCATTTTAAAGGTACTGAAACACCTGCAAATGGTAAAATAACACAGAAAAAAGAATTCTTTATTGAAGCACCACTATCTTGAAAGCAGAATTAATAGATCTTTTGTAAATTCTATAGAGTTCAGTATTTTCCTCATCACTATAAAAACTGAATGTTTTCTATCAGAGCTTTAAACATCATGGTTATTGTCTGGTATGTGTTAGCAGGTCTGGTGTATGATTTCCTATTTTTGCTAAACTTATAATTTTATTGATTTTTAATTTCATAATGAAAATAATTTTCTATTTATATAGCTTTAGAACTTCCACAAGAAGACAGCAATTTTCTGAATGCTCTTCATTTTTTTCTAAATCTGTTATGCACTCAGCTACCAAAATACAAGCTGTGATTGGTGTGTGGATAACTCTGTATGAGTAACTCTGCCATGTCATATATCTGTCAGGAATATCTGTGGAAAAAGAATTTTAAATTCATTCTTATCTACCCCTAGTATTCCAGTGTAACCATTAATACTATCTTTCATTCTTTGCACATTCATGCGTGTAAAAGTTTACTATGCTGATGATTTCTGAAGGCCTTAATTGAAATAGATTTATGTATACATTTCAACAGATATTTGTGTTCTCAGATACTCAGTTTCTGCCTATTTATTATTTCTTTTCCATTTCATAAGAAGAAAATCTGCAGTAAAATTTATTTAAATAATTGGAAAGTATTAGAAGTGCTATGCCAAATTACCTGTAATTATATAACCTTCTGATTCTGACTGTGTTTAACAGATTAAATGTTCTGTCTTTACAACTTTCAAGGTTAAGTGCTCATAATGGGACATGCTGGTGAGTAGGTCATATAATCCACAGCAAGTGGTACTCAGCAAACCAAATGGAAGATAGTTATTAAAATCTATAACATACAACTTTAATCTAACACTCAAATTATAAGGGAACCAATTGGAAAGAGCTAAAGGCTATTTGCAGGTTCAATATATTCATTTTGCTCTCAACAGTGATCAAAGTTTGGAACTTCACATGTCTTGGGCTGGTGTAACAGCTAATTTGGAGGAGCTGCAAAAATTCTGCTGTTATATCCCCAAGCTACAGTGGTTTCATAATTGGAGTCTTATACCTGTGAATGAGCAGCTGCTTGCATTACATAGCTCTCAGTAGGTTTACATCATTGCATTTGTAAGGGTTAAAAGTCAGTGAAATGAGTCTGAACACTAAGACAAATTACACTTCTGTCTTTTACATACGATTTTCTAACTGAAGTAGTTCTTTTTTAATTGTTGAATATTGCTTTAAATTGAGACACAAGATTGAGAGTCTTTTTGCAGGGATATTTCAGTCACTGTCAAGAACTCCAGATAAGTTTCTGTCTGCCTTTGTTCCATATATTTTACATTTTTATCTTGAATTTTCTTTAGTTTACTGATACTTCCTTTTCCTAATCTATCCTGAAAGCCATGCAAAGCCTATAAAGTTAGGTCCAAAGCCTCTTTAGCCTTGGGTTGACGCATTAAAAAAGATTGTTTTCTTTATTCCAAAAAGGCCAACTTTGTATGTGTAACTATTACACTGAAACAACTGTATTGAAAGCCCTCTTTCAAAACAACCACACTGCTTTTGCATTGCTGTTTTTCCTCTGTCAGTCCTTGAAATGACCTTGGTTTAATTACCTGCATCTCAATGAGTGAATCTACATAGAAAGTGAAGGTTAATTAATGAAGGATCGTTTCTTACTTTAAACCCATCAGGCAATGGCTGACAAGCAAGTCTGGTCCATGCAGTATTATCCTATATCTCATTAGAAATGGTCAGATTGATGTGCTAGCTCTGGTCTAGAAAAAGGAACAGGACAGTTTGTTAATGAAGAGAAGTGATGCTACTCTTGCAAAAAAAAAAAAAAAAAAATGAAAGCTTGTATAGGAGTCCATTATCACTAATGTTGTCAAGATTCAACTTCTTTAACCAGCACTTTAATTTCAAGAGTTTAATTTACTCCTTTTAAACTTACCAAAGCCTAAGATCTGCCTCAAAGTTTTTCAGCTGGTAGTTACTATATTTCTTTAACTGAATGAATCATTTTGGCTAAAATCGACCACAGAATTTCATCTTCTCTCATACATTAGTGTAGCTGTCACAAAACCCAGCCAGACTGCATCCTCTTACAGCCAGTGCTTACAAGTATTCATTCTTTTGGCCTGTTCTTCTAGATCTCTGAGGACATCCTTGCCAAGGAATGAACAGCTATGTTTTAGGGCTCGATGCAGCTCTGTTAGTATTGCTCATGGTGTCCACCAGCACATCCAGAGCCATGGCTGAACTGGCCTTCCCCTTAGGATGTGCCTTCTTGTACATTCAAAACAGCTATTTCACAGCTCTGTAAAAGTATGAGGAGAAAAGCACAAAGCAGACTGAGGAGGGTTTTGCTGTCACGCTGTCATTCCTGTAGTAAATCAGTGATTAAATAATGGTTACTGTCAGCTACATCATGTTGAGCAATGTGCCACAGTATCAGGCCTCCTAATCTACTACTTCTCTCATCTTCTGCAAACCAAACAGTGTTACTGCGAAAACTCCAGCTTTATTCATTAAAGGTTTTAGGGTTTTTCCCAAAACCAAAAAGTAGGTTATTGTGGAGATCTTGGAGTCGCACCAAGACCTGAACACCAAGCTGCTTACTGTGGAGCAACCGGTGGGATCACTCCAAGCAAGGGCTGAGCTTTGAACTGGGGGCTTCATCTGGTAGCTCATATGACCCTAGCCCTCATACTGCAGATATTTCTTCTTGAACTGTGAATCTTTCTCCATAGAAAAATATAAAGCCTGACATGTTCTGCTCTAAATCATAAGTCATGGCAAATATCTTGGTTAGATATTTTCTTAGTTGGAGACTTTCTGACTGTTTTTCACTTGTTAAATAATCTATGGGATGATAACGTACTGATAACCTTCGTGGAGTAAAATACCCACAAAGAATACCAATGGCCAAAACGGAAGTCCAAAAAATATGGGTTGAAAGAAGATAGTTTCTCAAAATAAGGAACTGAAACCAAAGTCCAGGAGTTTTACTGAAAGCCCTAAAAGCCCTCTGTAGTTATGCTCGTAAAGAGACAGACATACACCACACATAAATTTTTTATTTCCAATCACTCGTGTTGTCAGTATAAACTAGGATGTTCACCGTTTTAGAACAACACTTGCAGTTTGTTTATTTTGAGGACCACGGTGGAGAATGTATTTTTAAGACAATAAACACAGCATCTTACATCTGGCTGTAGATCAGCATGATGTAGGCAATTTGGTCATATGTCACATGGATCTTTTCAAAACATAAAGTGAGATTCAGTTTACACAGAAGGTCTTCTAATAGACATTTGCAGAGAGATGGATTACACCTGCAGTGGTTAATTGCATTCTTAATAACAGAGCTCAAACCAGAACACATTCAGACAAGGGACCTTACCTTTAAAAGGTTTTTGACTGGATTTACAATACCCCTCTGGAATAAAAAACAAGACCTCTAGGCGCTGTACTCAGATCAAAGGGATCCAGCTTCATCTATGAAACCGTCTTTGGGCATCTCCGGGTTCAGAGCACTGATGTTCTCCAACTGAGATCACAGGTTTTCCTTTTAACCTGGGAGTCAGTTTGGGATCATAACAACCCGCGTTTGCCAATTTTCACTTCAGTGACAGTTTTCCAAATCCAAAAGTGGTCAGAGAGGCAAACACTTCTTATGTTAGTGAACAAAGAAGATATCAACACCACAGCTTTGTTTGCATGAGTGTTTTGATTACATTTGCTCTTACAAAAATTACAGATTTTGGCTGCCTTGCAGTTTGAGAGGAAAACATTGGTTCTTTGCTTTAGATTTTACTTTGCTCTTCAGTACTCTGCTACTCATCTACATTTTTACAATCTTCCCATCTCAATTTTAACTACTGATTAAGAAATAATGGTGTTAATGAAAAAAATCTGAACATTTTTATCTTTTCCATCATCTCATTTGAAGGTTTACATAAGAGAAGGCAGGACTGAGCTAAAACCTTTTCTTTAATATGCTGCATAAGACCAATTTTTTAAAAACATTTAAATGGTAAATTACTCCCACCTCAAGTCAAAAATGTCTTGTGTGATCATGTTTCTGTCTCTTCCATAAAATGTGATTTTTCTATATAGAGAAATATTAGGAATTGTTTCTGTTTTGGGTATGTGCCAGACTTTAACTCATCACACTTTAATGTTTTCAAGTACTAAAAGAAAAATGATATTAAAAGTTTTTTGTAACTGTGAAACAGAGCTCATTTACCTTTGTAATTTTCTATTAATTTACTACTAGGATTCATTTTGCATTTAATTCAGTCCTCTAATGGCTTAAAACTGTGTCTTTGGTCTTTACACATTTGTGGTCTCAGTCGTGTCAAGCTTTTTCATCTACTTTATGTTCATTTATTTTAACTTTTAGTGGTCTTCCAGCCAATTCTTTATCCTTTTTATTACAAGAGCATGAAATTTTATAATGCCCTAGAGCTTTGTTAGTCAGCTGCTACAAGGTTCTTAACCTTAGTTAATTTATTCTTTCACTTTTGACTTTCAGATATGGAGCATGCTTTAATATTTTGGTTTTGAATACGAAAGTAACTTTTATTAAGTAGGTTTACTGCATTAATAGATCTTTATTTCCTTTATTAATAAATGTTTTTTTCAGTTAAGGTATCCTGCTAGCCATACAATGTATCATTTTACTTAATTATTTATAATTTTGTGTCATATAATTTAAACATTACTATATTAAAATGTTGCTGGTAAAATAATCATAACAGCATTAAGTTAATTTACTAGAGAATCATTATAAACAAGCATAAATATGCTACTTTCATTGTAAATCTAGAATTTTTTTGTTGCTAATTACATTAGCAACTCCAGAGCAATGGCATTTTGCTTATGCCCAAAAAAAAAAGGAAAGAAAGGGAAAACCACTAAAATTATCATCTGCTTAATTTTACATGATTATTCTGAACTTATCTTGTAACGCTATCCTATGACGTAATGCTGGCTGCTCTTGCAATTTGGGTAGTCCCATGGGGATTCATTAAATCCTTGTAGCCATATTATTATCCAAGAGTTTCATATTTTTATCTTTCAGAAGTAATTATTAGCATTTCCAGCCTGAGAGAAAAGCTTGGAAATCTAAATGCCAGTCTCCAACTTGAAAAGCCTCATCAAAAACAAAATATTACAAGAAAAAAAAGTGTTCATTTCTAATTTTATTTCTATTTTTAATTCCCTCTATTTTAAAGCTGATCTTCAAATTTTGTGGGTCTGAATCACATTATGCTTGGAGTGGGACCACTATATAAATATCAGTATCAATCTCAGCAAGAGGAATTCTGAATTTGTTTTGGACATAGATCTGGACCTAATTTGAAACCCACTGAAATGAAGGTAAAGGCCTCATTCTGCTATAAACTTTGGGTTGTGTGTGCAGTGCCTAACTTAATGGCCAGTTCAGTAAGATTTTGCTGTGAAATTCAGCCTGCCTGGACGCAAGCAAGGTTCTGCACAAGCCCTGAGCACAGTTTTTGTACAGTATCAATTCAACTGCACGTGATGGTGCGTCAGCCCATTCACCTTCCTTCTGTGGTTACTAACAGGCTTTGGAGATCTGGATAGGAAAAAATTAAAGCTAAGCAGCAGAGAATGAAGGTGATACAGGTGAAAGGTTAGGTATTAGTTTAACCACGTTGCCCAAGATGCACACTTTGAAGAGAGAGGCTTGAAGGAGAAGAGGTTGGACGTGTATGAGAGCTGGACCTGGAATTAAGTTGTAATATATTCAGCTCTAAATGTCAAAGCCTAACACCAAACGTTATTATTAACATAATACTGACAGGCTGTTTTTATTTGCCTCTGACTCTTCAGAGTGTTTAGTGTTCACATTGTCAAACCGTGTCTTTTTTGCAGACCTACAAAAGATATTCTACTTTTATTCTTAAATGAACATTCTGAGAATTCTGAGTTCTCTGGGACTACCTTGGCTTCAGCAATCCAGGCTCCAAAAAGCTTCTTGATAAAACCATGGCAGGCAGTGAGTTCTGTGTTGGATGGAGAAGATGCAAAATTTAGTCATAGGAAAAAATGCAAAAGTCGCGGCCATACAAATGTCTAAATCTGAGCAGCTGGTGAACAGGTCGCAAAAGAAAGAGGAAGGAGGAGCTAAGCTAAATTGAACTGTGACCAAATTAAGGTAAAGAGGACATAATCCTACCCACTTCTGGTATGGTGGTGATTGAATACGATGAAGAAGAAAGCAGAATGCTCGTATAAAATAAATGTTCACCTGAATTGCATGGAAGGCAGCTGTCAAAGAGTCCTCAGTGTCAGAGCTCAGACACAGAACCTTTGCAGAAGTCCTTGGTTGAATTGTGTCACAGGAGAAGAGGAGAATATATGAAGAAAATGTTACAGTGGCACTTGGGGAGCATGTAAGATAGATGGTAATGGGTCTAATCTGCCCAGCTGGCCCACATGTGCCCCTGCAAGGGCAGCTGGAGACTGCCAAGCTGGGGCAGAGAGCCACAGTCCCTCCACCGGACAGGTGAACGCACTGTGAGTGTGGCTGGGAGCACGGGGCTGAGTGGTTCTACTCCAGCTGAGCCTGCCTGGCAGAGCCAGCATGCATGGAAACAGCTGGGGAGACCCAGCATGGAGGGATGTGGGAGAACAAAGTTGTTCAAAATGGAAGAAAATGAGCAAGGTCTTAAAGCAGAGGGAAGTTCAGTGTTTGGTTTTTTTAGTTTGCTTTTGGGGCAGGATATAGCAAGAGGCCAAAATATCAATTTTATGTTTGAGCACCTCTCAAGCGTACACACACTTCATTCCACATGTTTATGCAGGAGGGGCTATGAGCATTGCAGGGGGCATCACTGCTCTGCTTGCTTTCTGCTTTACTGCAGGAGAGCTGATACAGAGGTGAGGCCATTAGGAAATTAACAGCAGAGGAAAAAAGACTTTTCAAGACCTGCACTGACTAGGCTTACAATAAGCAAAACTGTCTGTTTTGTGACATTCTTATACCCTTTGTTTTATAAGAATCTCCATTAATCTGAAATTTTAATAAAAATGCATTTTCATCTCAAAACAGGTAAGAGTGGTTACTATAATTCTCATTCTCAACATCGTATAGTTGTTATTCCACCTACATTATTTACTTGTGTATAAGTATCAAACTGACTCCAATATCTTCGAGTTTTGTTTCTGTTCTACAGGGAGCTAACGTTTATCATGGGTTTTTTATATATATATTTTTATATATGTATATATGTGAACGCTTCTTTGTCAGGTAGAAGCTTTTAGTCATTCTGACATGAGGCTTTCATACAGCAAAAATATTACTAATACTATTTTGCCTCTAAAGTGCATTTGTTATCAATATGCACTTAAACTAGTGATCAAGAGTTGGTGGGAGAGACACCTGCTCTGCATTTCTTATCTTTTTAATACCTTAGGGATACATCACTTAATAATTTAGTGCTAAACCATTTAGCATTTTAGCCCATCATCTCTTATATTACACATAGGATTTCAGTAATGTCTGATAAAATTATGTGTTAGCTGCCTTATGTGTGTGTAAAACTTAATAAGTCTTCTTCCCCCCCTCAAGTTTAATAACTGATTTCTTACATTTATGGATGTGAAATTTTATTGCTCATGGATATAGTTTGAACCTAAATCTTCATATCTTATAAATTGATTTTTAGTTTCCTTTTTGACCTTATGAATTTCAATCAGACATTGACCTCTTGTTGCTCATGAATCTGACTGATTTAATGCCATATAACAATAATACTGTAGAAAAGCATTATCATAAGAGCCCACAGGGTTTGCTGAAACCCATAACTAGATTTTGGAGGCCTCTAGCAATAATAATTCTTGACCCAAGACTATTCTCTAATGCTTTCATCCGTTACTGTTCTGGACTGGCCAGTCATTGTTTTAGTACATTCGAGGAAAGTGGTAGAGACTCCCAGGAGAATATGAGCTAAAACTGTATGGAGAAGATAATGCTGAATATACTCCAGTAACATGAAGCTTATGAAAGACCAATTCTGTCTGGGATTTGTCACATTTTGAAGTGTGAAGGGAAGACTACTTAAAAGAAATCAAAAATTCATATTTAAAAAGTGGCAAAAATAGTATTTACTTAGTGTTTAATATTTTCAAAAAGTTAAAATTTAATACTAATTTTCTTACTAGAATGTATTGTTAATCTTCAGTCTATCATTATGGCTGCAGCCTAAACAGAGGACTTGAATGATCGCTGCTTTGTTTGCTTGCCTGTGCTAATTTAATTTAATTTAATTTAATTGCTTATATGCTTTAGCTTACTGAATAACTGGGTGTTGGTGTTCATTATTCCTTATTTAGAATCTTGAAGTGAAACAAAAGTGTGAAGGACACAGGACTTTGGCATTAATTTATGACTGCTGCATATGACTGACTTTAAACATGAATGTTTACTGTATATTTACCACGTGTCTACGTATATATGTATATGGGAGTTTCATTTATTAACTGATATTCAGGAAATAAGCAGAGAGTCCACATCAAAAATCCAGATAAAACTACTTCTAGTAAACAGGGCAGGGGTTAAGAAACAACGCATGAGCTATGAGCTGTGAAATACTCCTTCCAGACTCCAGCCAAAATTATACAGGTGTTTCAGCATGACAGGGGGCAAACAGATCAAAAGGGCTATAATCAGTTTAAAGCTCCTTCTGTTGTAAGGCGATGGCCAGTTTATCAAGGATTTATTTATGAGGAGCAAACTGACACAGTCACTGTCTTGGAGGGCTAGGGTATAATAGGTCTCAAGCACCCAGCATTAGGTAAAACTTAGGTAAGAAAGAGACCACTCACATTAAACCTTTTCTTTTATGCTTTGTTATATTCTTACTTTTAATGGTAACTTCTATCACTTTATGAAAAATGTCTGGTTGCTGTATTATTTACTGACCTGAGTGCCTGAAAGAAGTTGGAGGTGGCCAACTGAATTGGGCCGTCTGCATAATATGTTTGGAGGACAGCTGGTGTAGCCAAGATCTACTCCTACAGCAGGAAAATCTTAGAAACTGCCATAGAGAAAGCCAGAACTTGCACTCTAACTTGAAAATATACATTGTTCATCATTTTGATTGTAGACGTGGATCCAGACTGCATATGGCCCATGAAATTCTAAAATTGTCTTATCACTTTATGGTGTGATCTGTAAAGCAAATCTCCAACCACAGTGTTTCCTGCATGATATGTGCTGACCTGGTCACATCTACATCCTTTTATGTTCCATCTTACACAAACTGGTACACATGGAGCTAGTCTTGCATTACATCTAGCAACTGTTTTTTCATGTCATATTTCAAGACACGAGAAATGGGAGATGGTCCTGTACATCTCATTAAGGCTATCATGTCCTTGATGCTTTGTGTTTAAAAATTAATTAAAAGTGAAGACCTCTTCATGGCAGTCCAAAAATGTGCTGGCACTGGGCCACATCCATTCATCTCTCTCTAGAGAACTATTCTTTCCATACTGATGGCACAGGGTATCACTGGCATTTCTTGTCTGGTTTGTATATCTGACCAGCTTCCCAAAGCTTGCAGTGCAGACATTAAGGTTAAAACGTGCATTCCCACAGTGTTACTGAAGCTGCTAGGGTTTCCTCCAGACATGCCTTATATGATGCAGGGTGTAAAATGAGGGTTTAAATTAGTTTTGAATAAAGAATGCCAAGTGTTGCTTGAGAGCCAAAAGTTAAGACTTGATGAAATCCAGCAGTGAAATCACACTTCACATGCTCTTTTTATAAACAGCATAATATCACTTCCTTGTGCGGAAGGCACTGAGCTTTTTAAAAGAGAAGTTTGTGTCTGGTATATTGATGTTCAAGGGTTTTCAGTTTAGACATACAATGCAATAGGTGAGCAGTTTAAAGTGCAAATACCCAAGTGGAGCTGTGTGGTATTACTCCTCTGTTTGGAATGCTAAAGAGTCAAAGCCCAGCCAAGCCATTCTGTTCTTTTATAAACTAATTAAATTATTTTTTGTGATGTAAGGTTAATAATTTTCTGTGTTTATTCCAGCTTGTGCTGATATCTGATATGAATGAAGCTCTTTGGTCCTTGCATTTTTATCTAGTTCTCTCAATGTTGGCAATAATTTTGCTGTTTCAATAACTGATCTTATTCACCTGCTGCTAAAAACACTTGTCATGTTGAATTACATACCCTCCACAGATATTGTTGCAATTAGCAATTACAAAATATCACAAGAGAAGTGTACAAAGGTTTAGAATCCAAATTTTTAACTGCACGTAATCATGTTCTAATTCGCTTAAGCACGTGCCAAGGAGTTGTGTTTATTTGAACAAGCTGTTTATTGATCTGTGCACAGACGTAGTAACGGCACGTGGAAATTTGAAGCAATGTGATGAGAGCATAAAACCAAAATTCCACTTTACGTCCCCATGCCCAGCATCTCTGGTTGGCTGCTGCCCAGCCCATCAGAAACACGGGGCCTAGGGGCCTGGTGGAATTCAAACCATCTGATTCCAGTGCTGTGTTTTCTCCATTAGGGGAAGAGAAGGGAAGAGAAAAGAAGGGAAGACTGGAAATGTTGTCTTCCTGTGGTTCCCAGCCACTGTCTTGATACAGTACCGAACAGTCAGTTACAGGGGATCATCAGATATTTCTTCTTTTTTGGCTCTCCAGCAACAGAATCTATTTTGATTTCTTGGTGTCCTTTCTAGTTATGCTGCATTACTCATAACTGCAGCGCAGTGGTAGCTGCCAATACAAATTTAGTCTTTTCTGTTTATTCCATACTGTCCTGTCAAAGCAGATAAGTCTGCTTTGCATTAGAGCTCAAAAATTTAATTGTGGGAAAATGATGAGTCACTCCAGCTAAGGTAAACCAATGTCTGTCAGGGGACATTCTTTTGATGTACAAAGCAATGATATGGCATTAGGGCATGAGCCAAAATCACTAACTCTCACATGGAGTTGTCATTTACATTTCTCTGGAACAACAAGGCTTTTTGAACCAGAGATAAAACTGATTTGGGGTTAAGCTGAAAAAAGAGAACAAAACAAGAAGAGAGTCTCCAAGTTTAACTATCGATGTAAGCCACCTACTTGTGAACATTTGATGAAATGCTCTCAGGAGACTGTTCAGGATACTTGGACTATTTTCCTTCCTTGTCACCATGAGGTATGGAGATTGGTAATGAAATAGTAGGAGTGAGCTTCTCTAGGAACCAGGAATGCAACCAAGCTGAGAGGAGCAGTCGGTCCACAGGTTTGACAAGGTTTGTGGGAATTGAGCTGCAACCATCATTGAAGGTCTTTTATCTCTCCTCTCCAGGACAGAGGTGTGACAACTTCTAGCTGATGCTATGTATTCTCTGGCATCGTCCTTCATTGCAGAACCACATATCTTAAATCCAATTCCTGGAGAGTTACACTAGTCTGAATAATAGAGGTAATGTACCTTGGGAATCAGAGAACTGGGCCTTCTGCCTGTCTGGTTGGGCTACGTAAAGGAGGTGGTCATTTGCTAAGGAACCTCAGTCTCAGCAGTTAAATGGGATTTACATGCACAAAGTCAAATTGGCAAACAAGTGTTAGAACTCAGAGAACAGAAACTGGAACGGACTGCCTGAATAAATAACTGAAAATCAAACTGATATAGATCTCATCAACTTCCCCTCTACATTTTGGACCTAAATATCATTGTGATACCTGTCCTGGTATTCAGTTCCTGTTTAATGACATTTAATTCTAAATTGTTTAAATAATTCAAAAGTGGTTGGTCGTATAATGGTTACATTGCTCATTACAGCAAGACAGTACTCACGTTTATAGAAATGCTTGAAAATCCCAGCCACGCTGTCCTCTGGTGCTCTGCCTACCTCAGACATATTTGGAATCCCCTTTCTTTCACAGGTTGAATGCCATGGTCATCAGTCAGTCCTTCAATGACTGCTGGAGCTGTGGCTGTGATCTAGTTTGTTTTGAGTACTTGAATTGAGAATGCTTTGCTGAGTTTCATTTGCTTTCCTCTGCATTCTAGTCTGTTGAAGTAGACCTTTACAAGGACAAATGTAGGAAGTCAAGACTAAATTGTCTGCAGGATTCCTTTGTGATATGATAAATTTTCAGCAGAAGAAATAGAAATTGAGCAGAAATGCATAAGGAAAGCCCATGTAGGAATGATAGAAATGAATTGAAAACCTTTTGTTCAGCATAATTTGGACAAGACATACTAGAGTCCACAGTTTACAAGTGAGAAGCAATAAGTGAGAAGTATATAACTGGTAAAGTATCACTCAATTAATTTACATTTTCTGCTGCATCTTTATGGTGAAACTCAGCTGTGTGTTAATGGTCCTCATAAGAATGTAGACAACACTGATGCTCTACTTATACTTCCTATTAAGGGTAAAATTCACCCTATTGAAGAGGACAAGCTTAAGATCTATGCACCCACTTAGTACCACTTATCCCAATTTTCACTTAACAAGGGCGTAAGTAGTGTATACGTCTGGATTGTCCTTCTCCACTAAAGTGAATTTTCTCCCTAGTAAATTAGATTGGCTTGATGTGTGCTTAAAAGGAAGAAAATCTTTGTTTTCATGAGGGGTTGTTCTGGGAAATTGCTGCTTGACCTATAACTTAAACAAAAATTTTCAGTTCTTTAAAACTGCTTTGGTATATTTACATGATTTACTATTTGATCAAACAGTGAAGTTGAAGTAATGGAGCCCATCAATCATGAAGGGGAAAAAAGTTTTTGAGGGAGCTGCTTGTTCCCTTGCTTTACAGATCCTTCCTGTGGATGGATTTTTTAATATACATTTATTTTGATGTTTAAGTAAAATTGGTATAGAGTGGGCTGAGTAGCATCATAAGACCATAAGCATATCCCTTGGCAGAAAGCACAGAAGAGTGGAATGTAGCTATATATTTAACTTACATTTAAGTGAGATAAACATAAACAGGATAATTTTATAAGCCAATAAGCCACAACAAAGTTTAATTAAATGGAATGCCTTGTGGGCATGCAGACCTATGCCTACCCTTCTGTGCTCAGCTTGCTATTGATGATAGGTTAGACCCACCTGTGTGCACATCTATCCTGTTGCACAAGCCCTGCTATTGTACAAATACACGTTCACCCACACTAGATGCAACTATACAGAGCCCTCTAGCTTCTGACTTTAGAACAGGCAGCCAGTTGGACACATCACATCAGGGCACACAGAATACCTTCCTGTGGCCTCAAATGCATGTTTTTATTTGCAGGAACACAGGCACTGCAAGATATCCCAGTCACAGTTAATGAAGTCCTTAATGAACTGATGGGCCTGTTTCTTATCTCACTTATGCCAGATTTAAACCTATGTAACTCCATTAACTTGTTGAGTTGATCCTAATTTTACATAAGTGTAAAAAAGATGAGAACCAGACGTTTTATGTTCTCATTATCTAAGAGAATACAAAGTATGAAGTTCTTAAAAACCTTTTTTCTGTTTTCTATCAGTTACAAAGAGCCTTACGCGCTCACCCACCTCTGACCTTTCCCACTTTCCCTATGTACCAATTTCTCCAGCTACTTATTCTGTTTTCCCACAGTTGCACTGATCACGCAACTTTTGATCTCATTGTGGTTTTGAACCTCCTGAAATGAGTTTTGTAAACTTTATTCCTAGTGAGCACATTCCTTCTCATGAGTCAAAACTCTGCATTCCTTGTCCTTTTCCACAGAGCCCTCCTCTAACATTCTCAGCTTTTCTCTGATGTAGAGAAATTACCAGTACTGAACTCATTCACATAACATGAGTGTAAAATTGTGGAAGTGAAGACAAAATCTTTTTCCTATTTACAGTTCAACTGTGGTAATGTTTAATCTAGTCCTCTTCTCTTCAGCTGATTATGTTGAACTTTCTCTGTCTCCAGTAGTTTACCTTCCTTGTGAACTCTGAATTGAAAGATCAGTTTTACCCCAAGGAGACATTCTCTGTGTACACAGAGAAAATGATTTCAGATGTTTTGTTTAACTTTTACTCTGTTTTGATATTGCCCTGATATGACTTACAATGTAGTAATGTACTGTACATTTCTGTCTCCATAACCAAGTTCAAATACCAGCACAAACCTGATCTTCAAGAAATTCAAGACAATGATTCTTTTGAGAAGCTCACGTATCATACACTTTTGCCAGCTTACTCTAAGCACATATAAAACTGAATGAAAGAAGTGGCCAGCAGTGCAACAGGAGCCCTAGTGAGACATCTGAAATCCCAAAAGCATGAATCTGAGCTGACCTACAGCATGTTAGCACTGGAGGAATGCCTCTGACTTTGATGGAGTCACTCATAATTTACAGCTATGTAAGATCAAATATATAGCCCAGAGAACAGAAATGTTAACATGGATAGCCTCTGTCAGGGAAGGGATGCTTATTCTAATGGTACCTCCTGTCAGTCAAGCCATAGACTAGATGTCACTTATAAGGACAATGGGTCACTCTTTTTTCTCTTTTCTGAATATGATTAAAAATACAAAAATGAGAGTTAGAATGGAAAAATAAACTATCAGGAGAGTAAATAAGAGGACTGAAAAGAGAAATCAGAAAAGAGAATGAAATGTAACTGTCCTAAACAGCCCCAAAACAATTACCTCGGGCTTAGCAGAGGGTGAGGTGGTTGTCTGAGCAGCTTGAAATGAACCGCATTACTCAGCTGCGTTACAGTAGTCATTTCCTATTTCATTCTCCCAAGGCTTATGCAAGACTCCTCCAGAAAGTGCCAAGTTTCTGCCAGCGGAGGCAATGAGAGCTCCAGGATTCCTCCGCAGCCAAAGCCAACATGTGATGAGGGCAATCCCCCTCCAAGGGTCACATATGGCGAAGTCAGACCAAGTCAGGGAGAACAGAGCAATGTCCATCTAGTAGAGTTGTGTCAGCTATGACTAAATAAATGTAGGATTCAGACCAGGGTTGAGCTGGGGAAAAAAACAAATAAAATAAAAAAATAAGATTCAGGAGGTTAAATGCTGAGAAAATGATGATTTCCCTTTTGCGGTAGTCCTGTGGTATGTCTGACTCTTTACTTATAAAGGTGGCCAAAGGTTCAAATCAAGGCTAATATCCCTTTGTGCTAGCTCATGCATAAAAACCAAAATACTTCTTTTTCTGAAAAAGGAAAGAGGGCCTAAGTTCATCACTTCTCTATTCCTAATTGCAGGCCTAGTCTGAGGTGTGTGGAAAGCTCACATCAGTTTAAAGATACATGAATTCTGCTCTCTGTCATAACCTCATGATGCCAAAAAGATCTGCTGCTTCAAGAGGCTGCTCATCTGACGGGTTCCAGTTCTGAAGTCCAAAATGAGATGCCTCTGCTTAGGGACTGGCTGTTCAGAGATGCGCTTGGAGTTCTGCGACTGCTCCTGAAATCAGTGGGAACTGACTTTAAGCATCACTGACATACAGTCCTGGCTCTCTCACTCTGTGATACAGGAATTTTTTTAATTGAAGGTACTTGAATGTTACAGGGTGCTTCTAAAAAGGTAAGGTGAAGATGACAGTGCTTTCAAAGCACAGCAATACCTAAGTATGACAAATACAATAGAAGTGCTAATGCTGTTTGGCAATTTCCTGGAAGGTCTGTGGAGTGGAAATTCAGTTCATTAACTGATGCTGATACCTCCAGAAATCATTTCAAATTGTTTTTCTGAAATAAGACTTGAACCCAGATGGCAGAGGTGAACCTGCTTTGCCAGCCTCCAACAAGAGATGTTATAGGTTCAGAAACAATATTTATATTCCCAAATCTCTCTCTCTCTTTATCGCTCTCTTTTTTAAGCTTATTAAAATTAAAAGCATGACCTGCCACATCACATTACATCAAAACATGATGTAACTTCTTAATTTAAAAAAAAAATGTTTTAATTTATGATGTTGCATTATGCCACAAAAAGCTTTTGTTTTCCCCAGAGTAACTATAAATTTTTTACAGTGACTGTTTATCCAGTATCTTTGGCAGACTGAAACAGTGAGCGTTGGCAAAAAGCAGATATTTAACAGCTACTGACGAACAGCTTATGAATCACCAGGCTTGAATGCTGGCACACATCTCCCTGTAGGTACCTTACTGAAATCGCCCATCTTCCCTTCAGCTCCTTCTAACAGCAGTAACGTTGAGTAACTGACTGATCCTGGACCACTAAACTTGATCTACTTTATCCTTTCAACCCTTTATATTTTTGGAAGAAAGTACTCTTGCTGTTAAAGCGCCACTGAAAAAACATTCCAGGCTCAGTGTCCATATGGATTTCCCAATAATCATGAATAACCCACAAAAATATTTTCATTATAATAGTTGGCATTTATGTTTCTCATTTACAGATATGAATGGGATTCACAAAACAGCTTTACCTATACAGTTACATAGATGGGGGAACTGTGGCATGGGCAATAGAAGATGTCCTCAGCAGAGCCAAGAATAAGCTGGTCCAGGTCTTCTCTGCTTGTCCACGTATCTTCCAGATGATGAATTCATAACATTTGGCTTACTGTTTCACATGCTCCTGCAAGGTAAGCTGGACTATCCATGAAAAGCTGTTTGCCTGGATCTCTTGTACTCAGTTTACTTGTCTGGTGCTTTCTGGAGAGATTGTTCTACCTGAAGCGAAGGAAGTTCATTGGAACTTGAGAACAAGGACTACTTGTCCGAACAAGGATTTTCAAGCCCTTGGTTTCTGAACAATTGCTTTATAGGGTGGACTGTGTACCATAAATCTGTAGCATAGGAGTATGGTCATATTGGCTTAACTGTCTTACTAAGACTGGACTTATTTCTCATACAACTGATAAAAGTCATAATGCTGTCAGTCCCTAGTATACTAGCTGTATTCAACTTTTACTGCTTCCTAGTTCCATGATCCATAGTGCACATATGGGGTATAAAGCCTTTTAAAATCATAGCCCCTTAACTAAAAGCTTTTTCTGAGAGACAGTGTGGTTTGAATTATATTGAGGACCTCAAACAGCAATTGCTCTTGGGCCACTGCCTTTGAAATAGATCTATTTTAGGGAGATATTCCTCTTTTGAAGGGGTGCTTCTACCCCTATTTATGAGCCTCACTGCTTGCACCAAATAACCTAACGCGGGAGTGAAAGCTCCCTGAGTACTTCTGATGTAAATGCACAACGATGATCTCCATCACATGCAATGTGTTGGATGAAACGGGGATAGGGTTTTTTCACCATTGTTTAGTTGTTGCCTTGGGTGCCCTACAGAGAACCAAACCACAGGGCTATGACCTGTTTTTCATGACAATCCTAGAACAGCATCTGTTTTATCTCAGTGTTGAGTAGGGAAAAATTCTAATTTCAAAAAATGTCCTTGGCTCAGGAAACCATTCCTCATGTCATTTCCAGTAACAAGAACCTATTACATGAGTATCGTCTCTCCCAGTGACAGATTGGTGAACTAACCTGGATTGTTTTCACTTGAGATCAAAACTTCAGTATGGTTCAGTGAGTGTGGTGCAAACTGCACCAGTAAAGCTGTCAGGGCACTGAGTCTGAAAAGAGCTGGGGGGTTAAAATACCTTTGTTAACCTCCACCTAAAGTGTGTTTGCCACACCGTAGCCTAAGATGGGAGACTCAACCAGTAAGAGCATGACAGGAAAGAAAAGAGGTTTGAGGTGAAAGCGCTCGGTGAAGCTGAGCTAGACTCCAGCCTGTCTTGTAAATATGGAAGGAATTATCTTGAAGGAATCTCCTGTTGACTTGACATAAGCGGTTTCAGGTTTTATGGCATCTTACATTATTGTTTAAATTTGTTTCAGGCACGAAACATACTTTTTAAGGTCAGGAATACAGATTTGTTAGATGCTAAGACACCTGAAAAGCAAGAATACAGATTGTAGGATGAATATTTTACAGAGTAATTATTTAAATATATTCAAGTATGAACATCTTTAGATCCTACATTTAGTATTTCTTAAAAATATAATCTTACAATGAAATCTAGCCCACTCTCATATTGTTCATATCATTCTAATTTTCTGTTTAACTAGTTGATTGGAAAAGTTGTGCCTCGTTTTTTTATTTAAAATGCCCCAGATTTTTTTTATATTTTTGCCCCAGACTTTAATTTTTGGCATAACACTTGCCCATATGTTGATGATGATATATATCTGAAGTTCTCCAAACACGGTAGCACACCATGGCTGGTGTGTGAACCGCTAGGATGTGACGTGCAGAAGCAGCTCCCTGTTTCCCCTAGTGCCCTTGCCTAAGCCATGGGTTAAGGGCCTGCCTGGCATACAGAGCAGAAATCCAGGGATCCAAGATCCTTCAGCACCTCTGCACAGCTCCGGAGCAGCCTGAGCATCGAGCATTGCCTTTGTCAGACACCGGGAGCAAGGCTGAGACACAGTGCCTGGGGAGGTCATGCTGAAAGAGGTGGCAGTGGGTGTAAGTGCCTGGGTAAGCAGTTAGGATGTGTGGCTGAGAGGTCTGGAGATTCTGTTGGAAGGAGGGAGTTTGTATTAATATGACATAAGAGTGAGGAAGGAAGGGATGGCCTTCATCTCTACACGTGCCTTGGAATAATTAAAAAAAAATAGCAAGCAGCAACAGCCACTATTGCAGACTCCTGAATAAACTGGATTTGGGGAACCTCATTGCTGTAACAGTTCGCTTCTCCAAATCTGCACGCCATGTTGAACTCAGATTTTAGGGTTAAGGTGTTTTGTTTTGGCACAGTAAACAACTGGATCTCAGTTTTATACCTCTGATTGTACCTCTCATGCCTCTGAGCTTTATGCCTCATTATATCAATAAAACAGGCACCTGCAGAAATGTGAGCCTGCCTGCATCTGGCTGAAAACAATATGGCTCAAATTTAACCACACCTGCCCTATTTAAAATCAATGATAAATGGTTAATACACTGAAATTGAGATAGCCCCCATTATGTTATGTAAAGATATTATAGAATCACACAAAGATCTTTTGTTACTCGTGACATCATCAACCCTGATAAACAGCTTCAATTTCAGTTTTAAGAACACCTTATTATCAAGTACTGGCCATGATATAATTGTTGATAACTTTTTCCGGCCACCTGTCTTCCAGCATGGTGTGTCCTGATTGAACCTTTGCTTGCTCAACCATATTGTAGCCAGAGGATGATCACATACACTGTGTTGTGACCCAGCTCTAGGTTTTGTATCCCTGATTTTCTGGAAGTAGTAAGTAGGAGTCGCAGAAAAAATTCTAGTCTCAGCCCTGCAGGGTGTAAATCAAAGGTTTCCATGTGGACCCTTGTCTTATGTCTCCAATTTGTATTCCTGTTACCATGCCCTCCACTAACCTGAACTGTATCTTCCCTAACAAAAAGGCCCTTTCTCAACAAGATTAAACACAGAATACTTTAAGTAATTTAGAATAGAAATGTGTAATGAAATATCATCCCGGGTGATGCTACGAGAAGGAAGAGTGTACAGTATGCTTTATGTGCTTTTAGCTGTTCTACCCTACACTGCAACATGTGCACCCACTCTCGTAACCTCTACTGCTGTGCAAAGATGATCTGTCATTTCTACCAAATATATATATATACACTTATATACTGAGGCTGCTTTGAGTCCTTACTGCCCTCTAGAGAAATTCTGCTAGAAAAGCTCAAACTGACCAAGTCAGCAAAAAATAATTGCAGTCCTAATCTTAACGACACCAGCTGCGAACAGTGTCTGTAGCAAGTTCTGTAGACACAGAAGAGAACCTAAAAGACTCCTTTTCTCAAGCCTCTCACAATAACTTGGAGTTGTGGCCAGGCTTGAGCACACTTATTCCATTTACTCAGCAAAACCTGAGTTTCTATTATCCACGGGTTTAAATGAAAAAGAAACTAAAAGATTTTTTGTAATGAAATTACAAGTGCAAAAGCTGCCTCATATTCTCAGCACCAGCATGGGATACTTAAATTATTTAAACTATACATGTGTAATATGTGCCTTTACTTTGTCATTCTCTCACTTCTATCCCACATTAAACAGGCAAGGCTGGTGGCCGTGGGTGAAGCGAGCTGTGACAGAGTGCAAAGGCTTGCACGCGTGCTGCAAGCCACGAGCGAGCCCTCTGGAAGGGCTGAGCACCTCCTGCATGGCCAATCAGCTCGTAGAGGTACAGCTGACCGTGTGCATTTATAATTGCTGCAGTCCCTAGAATGTATTTTTTCTATGACATAACTCTGTAAAATCAAGTATCAGAAAGACACAGCAAAAGAAGACATGGAAGGATTATTTCATGTGGTTGGGCCGACGCAGACAAAACAGCGATTGTAAAGCTAGCAATGAATGATAGCACAGAGCAGCTAAGAATATATTCAGCAAACTGAGATCCTATTTTTACACTGACAAAAAAAGAGAAAAAATGTAAAGTGTGTGTCTGCGTGTGTATTTTTTTTTTTCCAAAACAGCTGAATCCCACTATCCTGCAGAATCTTATTCATTTAACAGGCTGTCAGTGCAAGTTCCTTTACATAGCTCTGCCTTTTCATGCCTAATGGGGTTTGCCCTGTACCAGACAAAGCCTATTACACATGGCAGAGAAACAGACGATATTAGAGGCTACTGGAAGCAGTGCTGACTGCCCTCTAATGGCACGTGTGCCATGAGCACACACCTGAGCTCCCCGGGGACAGGATGCCAGCAGGTTGCAGATGTTTTGTCAGAGCAGCTGTGTCCCAGGGTTCCTGGCGTTCACTGCAAGAGAATTGTCCATATCCAGAGCAAAAATGAAAATTTTGTACCATGCATTCAGTTTTTCAAACCATGATGGCGAGATGGAGGTAGCAAATGCAATCCAAAAGCAATATCAGCACAGAGCAGATGTACAGGCAATGAGGCCACCAAATGTAAGGGCTTACTTACTTGTAGACAAAAATTTGTTCAGCATGTGAGTACCAAGTGCTGTGCCTTGCAGCCAGTCTGTCAATGGAAAACTTTAAATACCGAAGTGTCAGCATTTCAATTCTTTTGGTTCTAGGGGAGAAATTCAGAAGGTTTATAGGTTCAGATTGAGTTAAAATGCCTAACTCTGAGTGTGTGCTGAGTCAGAATTTCAGAAGCGTTCATTTATCTGGTTTGCGCATGTGCAAATATCATAGCACATAGGTATGAGCTGGGCATTCTGTAAGTCTACTGAATAATTCTAAAAGCAACAATATATATGGAAGAAAATCAACACCCTAAGCCTGAGAGTGCAAGCAAAGTAAGAATCATCACAGAGACAAAAAACAGTAATTATCATCATTGCTGGTTTGTTACATTAGCACCAAGGGATTCAGTGTGCCTCTCTCTATAGTCAGATTCTCTTACTTTCTAAATAAATCAGGGCATAAAAGGAAATGAAAGTTTCAGTAGTGAATTACTCTGCCCTGTCTCCAAGCATCTCGGTGGCAGTGCTTCAGACTGAACCCAGATCTTCTCAATCTCAGACTCTTCCCTCCTTCACCAGACCTTCCATGTCCTTTCATGTCGTTTTTTACAATATTTTGCTCACTATAATGTTTTAAATCTCTGTTTGAATCAGGACATGAAGAAGCAGCAGAATTTTTTTTCATTTCTAGAAATCTGAAAAAGGTTCTATTCAGTTTGAGGCAAAGTTGCAATCAGAATTCTACTTTATCCCAACCATATCTTATTCCATATTTTCATTTATTGTCATTTGTATTGATTCTTCCTTCTCTCCACTGAGGAATCTAGAGGTCTGCAAAGGATGAATTGGGGCTTTGAGCTAACAGACAATTCCAGTAATATTTGTATTTATTTATCCAGTATATTTGCTCTGAAGTGAAGGTTTATTTGTTCTCTGAATAGTGAACATCATTCTGACTTTGTTATTGCTGATTAAAAATCATTTCTGAAGATCCTATACACAGGGAAATGTTTTCCTTGGTGTATTGATGATCTGCAGGTGAGTGTTGGTACAGAGATCAAATAAGTGATAGTTCAGAAAGCAAAATCACCATTCCAGAACTGGAATTCACAGAGATGGATGGATGATGGCTCCTCCTCCACGGAGAAGCTTTGGATTGTGACCACTATCTGTCTGAGCAATCCATTCTCTACTACACCATCACTGTTTATTTTAAAATAGTTTTTCATCTTTTCATCACTAAACTTTCATCTTTTCCTAAAATCCTTCTAAACTAGTTGATAGGGGAAACAGTGGTCTGGTAACTTGTTGGTAAATCAGGTATCTTTCCTGTGGCAATTCCCATTGATCCTAAAACAGTGGAACACTTTTCCACTGGTTTCCCAGCACAACTGAATTCCTGATGAATCTTATCCCTGGCATGCTTCAAATGTCTGCATTTACGTCAGATACAGACTAAACTGGATACTTCTTGGTGGGGACCAACAAAGGCAACTTTTCGTTATGGCAGTTGCCAGTTGCATTATTCAACGATATGACTTCTTGTACAGAAATGTAATGTGCTGTTAATACCCATTCCCTTTTTTCTGCCTCTGTGTCTCCCATTGTTATACTTCTGTTCTCTAGCTTTTTCCTCTGCTGAGCTTTCAGACATCTTCCCAATCAACATTAGACATGGCGGGAAAATGGGTGGCACCCGTGGCTGTGTTGTAATTCGAGGGGCTCTACAATCAGCTCCATGAGTGATGGCACAATCCAAGCTGCGAATACAGCTCACTCACTCTGGGGAAAAAACTATTTGATTTTAGATATAAATGTATTTATATTTATGTGCATATGTTTGTACATGTCAAATATTAATTTCTTTTATTCTAATTTTCTCTCATTTGCATCTCTCCCAGTGCCTCATCATTCTGGGGCTGGGGTGCACAAGCCTTGTTTTGAGGTGCCACAGAGCAACATCATCTGAAGAGAAACTGCCTCCAAAAGGTGTGATTGCCACTGTTCCTCCTTGTCACAGGGCAACTGGGGGCTGCTATGACTGCATGCCAGCCGGTCACCCCAGCGAAGCACTTGGAAAGATGTCTCCAGGTGCAGAGGAGTCAGCCCTGAGTGTCCCAGGCTGGAAGTCATGTTAAACCCCTCGCCAGACATGCACAAGGAGGTTTCTTGGAAGAACATCACGCAGGTGGGAGCAATCCTGGGAGCACAACTTGATCCAGGCAAGGATCCAAGACCATGATCCCAGAGAGGTGCTGTCAGAGCCCCGACATGCAGATGTGGCACAGAGCACCTCAGATTATTAGCCCCTATAATTTGTAATGCTTGTAACAAATCTCTCCATTCCTTTTGATCTGTATATGATATCCTTTACGTCCGTAACAGAGAAAGACCACCTTGCCTCTCTCAAAGCTATACTGGAGGCCACCAGGTTAATTCCATGCTACATGCATGGACAAAAAGGAGGATAAGAAGAAAGAGCAGGTCATGGAGTGGCAAAGGTTGAGAAGCTCAGCTTTAAACACTTTATGGGAAATTGTAAAACTTCTAAACAATTTAATAGATTAACTTCCCCTTTCAGTGGCATCGGTAAAACTGAATTATCATCCTCACTTTTAACTGATGCCTACACCCAATACTCATCCATCAGGGATCATTTAGTGATAAAGCAATCAATCCTGCCATGGTGCAGAGGGGACAAACTGTGCAAGATACCATCACCAAATATCCTTTCCACCCCAAAGCATTCTGTGAGTCTTTGTCAATGAAAGTGCATTTGTCTAGTCTTATCTGCTGCAGTATACGTGGAATACAAAGGAAGAAAGTAAAACATGCATTTGATGTACATGTGCAGATGCCAGACACATTACCAACCCGAGGAGGACTGCCTTTTTCCCAGGAACTGAACACAACACCTGATAACCAACAACTGCACCACTACCTCAGGTACCAAATTAAAAGGAACGAAAGCAGACATAAAGCTGTCCTACAAAAATGCTGTGACATATGAATCACTGGAGAGAACAATCTCCTGTGACTTTAGCCAGAATCTCTAAAACATTGGTCATCTTCTCATCATCACAGTGTGCAAAATCTACTTTCCTTTCATATTCATGCTTGACTCCTCACCATTAACAGTGTTGTTTATTGATGCTTGTTTTTCTGATATATTAAAGATTTATATATGCATTGAGAAGATTACAGATCAGAAAAAAAAAATGGAAAAAGTTAAAAATCTTTCTCTAATTATCTTAACAGACAATTGGATTTTATTAAGGTATGTATAATGTGTACAACTGTGTTTTGAAAAGAAAAAGTAAATTTTTTAATAGAAGTATCCCCACTTTGGGTAAGAAACTGTCCATTTCCGCTGCAAAACAGATTCTTAGCAAAAGCAAATTGTGTTTTAAAGAAACATAATTTATTTTCTAAATCAGGAAATGTTTAATTTTCCTGCTGAATGTAATAACATTGCTATATGATTTTGCTATGGGAAAAAAAAAAAAAAAAAAAAAAGAAGTCTGTTTCTCAGCCAGATATGAACTTTATTAAGACTGAACTCCTTGGATTTTTTGTGAATGATAATGTGGCTACTGGAGCAAAAGGAAACCTTTACCTATGGCTGCCTAGGAGTTAGGATTTTATATCAACAAACAGGTTCAGGCTAAATTAAGAGGTTCAGTATAGCAGAGTTCTTTAAAGGCTTTGTAGTTGCTCAACTCCAATTAAAAGCCTATTGAATTGGACACTTAATTCCCATTTGTGTCCATGAAAAGCTCTCTTCTATAATGTACTGTGTTGCAATTCTAGGCTGAAAAGCAGGTATACAGGAATGTGTAGAGAATGCAGTGCATGTCCTTTTTTTGAGGAATAAAAAAAAATAATAGCGATTATATCAAATGCTTTGTATTGACAATATTTAACAAACAATATCTCCATACACAACTAGATAAAAACAAATTAATATTTTTATATTTGTGTATGTGACCTATCACTCAAGCAGCCATATGATTTTACGTCTAGAAAAACTGTTTTATATTTTGTGCCAAAGCAGTGGATTATCTAGCTATAAGCAGCACATCCAATACAGACAGTACGACACAGACCTGCTGGTGCCACATAGCTGAATATCTTTTTAAGGGAATTAACAGGGGCAGCAACTGTAGTGGGGCTCAGAAGTGATGACAATAGAAAATTCTTCAGGGAAGATGGTCTGACTCTGCAAAAAGTTACTGACATATGTAGGACAGTAGAAACAGCCCAAGAGAAAATACAAATCCTATCTGAAGATCATGTGGTGAAATGTATCAGAAGGAATTACAGGAGATGAAAATGCAAAGGTAAAATGCAATACAGAATTGTATGCCTCCTGCTGCAGAGAAAACTGACATATCACATGAATCTGGTCTGAAAGAAGCCAACAGTGTCAGAATTACAAGGAGACATTATAAAGGTCAAAACCTGATATCAGCAGCAGCCACTCCCAGCACGTTTCTGTCATTTGGGGCTGAAACTCTGCAAGAAATGTTCCTTGAAGTTTCAATTTCCCTGACGAGTATTGAGCAGACCAATCTGCCAGTTTGTGCACCTAAAGCAGATTACAGCAATCCTAACACAAACTTCAGGATTGTAAATCAGTTAAAGCACCTGGTGGCCACTGTACTCTTCTCATCATCCTTCTCTTACTGAGTAGATTTGGTGTCAGCTACCATGTCTGCCAGAGATCTGCTAACAGGAGGCAACCTGCTATGACAGTGGGACTCCTCTAGTTCCCTCCATCCTCACTGTGCTCACATGAAGTTTCTGAAGGTTATTTCTTCAAAGTTTTTAAGTGATTTTATTGAACCTGCAGATAAACTCTTTAAGGAGACTGTCCAAGCTCTCAGAACAGAACAGTAATTATAAGGAAAATGAATTGCATCCTTGAGGTGTGACCCTGTTGAGCACCATTTGGTCGGCAGCAGTTTCAGATGCTAACAGCACGAATAAGGAGTCAGCCCTAATGCCTGAAGAATTATTCCTACAAGCTTGAAGTCCAGTTTTAGCCCTGGCAGTTTTAAGCAATAAAAAGCTCCTGCTATCAGTATGCTGATTGCTCATTTTATAGAGGACACTAACTAACACTTCTCTGTAGAGTAATACAAGAAGCAATTCCTAATCCTACTAAGAAGTCATTGGCTAATACAGACTTCTGCCAAGAATTTTTTAACAATGTAAAGGATGCTGGAGAATCAGAAGCATATCCAGTGACATCAAATGTGGCATAATATATATTCATTCTGACATCAACAAGCACACTGAGATAAGGAAAATTATCTTTTCGTAAAATCAGACAAGAGTGTTCCTTGGCTGTAGATTCTCATTACCCAGCTGCAGCCTGGATGCTCACTCAAAGCAACGCAGACACAATTTTGGGCCTGTGGAGCTCAGGGCTTATGCCCATTGTGCCACTCCACGACTGCGCTTTATCAAAAAAGTGAGGCAGACACAGAGCCCACAGAGAACCTGCAGCCTCCTATGGCCCCTGGGCTTGTTCCGGCCCTGTGCTGCCAAAGGCAGGCCTGTGTTAAACCCCAGTTTGTATCCAGCCTACTTCAATTGTTGTCAACAAAGTGTGAGCAGTATCTATACGCACAGGCTGCCATAAAACCTTATTCTAATCTATCTTTCCGCAGACATCTTCTTTCTTAAGTTCCCCTGGCCTCCATGCAGCCCTTCCTGAGATTGACTTTTCAATATTTTTAACAGTATTAGAGCTGACTTCTTGCCTCTGTGCATACAAATGATTGTAACTATCCCTGTTTATCACTGAGACATATATGTGCACTAATTAGATATTCTTTTATACATGCAACCAAATCCCAAATCTTCTGAAAACCAGAGCCTCCATTAAGCTCCTCAGAATGGCTGCTTCCTCTCAGAGAATGCTTTCAAAGCACCCTGCATCCTACCACTAGGAAACGGTGATGCTGAGGGTACAAACAAGTGAATGTTGGCCAAGGAAACCACAATAAAACAAGCTCTTGAGGTGTGATGATTTCTAAATATGAAATAAAACTGTTGTATTTTTACAACTAGGAGGTGGAACAACGAGCAGGAGGTGATGTATCGGTGTCCTCCATATCAATGTCCTGACCACTGTGCTGTGCTGGGCACAACTGAGAGCTAAAAAGGCAGGAGGGCTCAGGGGACACTTAATTCCCATTTGTGTCCATGAACATCTCCCTTCTGCCACAGCCCGGTGGTGGGGACTTTGGCTGGCTCCTTGGGACGGTGCACAGGAGCACAGGGATGGGATGCGCCGCAGCTGGCAGGCCGCATGTCCCTGCTCACCTCTGCCATGGGGAAGCTACAGCCTGTACCTGCCCCACGTGCTCTGCCAGCAGAAGCCAAAAGGGATGAGAATGATTCAAGACCTTCCCAGAGAAATGCTGGGCTGGTATTTCTCTGTGCCAGGCAAGCTTATGCACCTGGGGCTTGATGCGCTGCACAAAGAAGCCATGGAGCGATCCTCACCAAGTGCTCCAGACCTGCAAAAGGTTCAGGATTCCACCATAAAGACCTGTGAGGCACTTCCACGCACACCTCACTCCTAAATCTCTTTCACCATCTCTACCACATGGGATCGGGAACGCAGCCACTTTGTTTCCAGTGTACTGTTAAGATTTTGTGCACACAGAAGACACGTACCTCGCTGGCCTTTTGGAATGACCTGCACCAGATGATGCTGTGAATGTGAACAAAGTTTGTGTAAACGTACACGTGAAAGCAAAAGTTACAGAGAAGTGGTATGGAAAGAGGACTGGGGGCAGCAGTCACAGCAATCGGTAATCAATCACTTTTCTAACAGTGAGCCCACAAAAAATTCCTGCTACTTGAAGCTGGAAGGAATGATGCTGAAACTTTAGGAACACGGGGTGATGCTGGGGACTGGTATTTCCCAGGTAGCCCCTGAGAAATGGAAATGATTTTGGGGAGCTGATCGGGATCAAAAAATATTAATAGATGTAAAATGTGAAAATTTGCAAAACACCTTAGGGGCAGTTTCTATATGTTATTACAGTCAACTCTAGATTTCCATAAGCACTTTGTTTCTATTTAATTAAATAAGGGCCAACTTTTTCAAAGTGCTTCATATATCCCACCCCACTGTGATACAATTGCTGAGCTCTTCTGGGAATGTGGCTCCAAGGACGCATGCTGAGTACTTGGAAAATGTAACTCATTCAGATGTGGCAGGCTGATTTTGAAATAATATCTGGAAATCCACTTGCAACATTTGTAATAACTATCCATTTGCATATACAAAAGCTGACTTTTGGCATGAATATAATTTTCTTATACCTTCCCTTTGAAATTCTGACCCAGATTGTCTAGGCAAGTCAAAACTCTCATTTGTGCTTAATACTTTATAATTTATTATTTTGCTTTCCTTTCTGATTAATTTGGAAACGTCTCTTAGTAAAGATCTAGTGATAGGAGGATACAGTTTTATAGGCTTCTCTCATAATCCCACTGCTCTGGTCCTACATATCCTTGAAGTTTGCTCTAAAGCCTCAGCCTCATAAATCTAATTCTACCTACTGGCATGCACTTTCAGACATCCACAGTTCATCCGAACACACTCTTGTATGTATTTGCTTTTTATTTTTTCCTACACCTTTTTTTTCAATAGAAGTATTGTAAATGTTTAAGCAGGTGAACATTGTAGAGCTAAAAAAAAATTAAACGTGCCATGTATTTGTTAAGCAAAGATACCGCAGCAAGACACTGAGACACCTTTAAAAAGGTCTGCCTCTCTCTTTCTCTCTCTTTCTTACTCAAAATACAGCTTTTACAAATATGACATCTTAAAATTAAAATGTTTGTTCTGAAAGTAATAGCCAAGATCATAGAATATTTATGTGATCATTAATATTTGAATTTTGAATAATGCATACTTATATATTTCCACAGAAGAATGCAATGAGTGTTTTATACCAAAGTCATATTATTTTCCCTGTAACAAGTACAGAAGCAGCTTTATTTGCATTACTCACTTGCAGGTATGTAATATCAGATTACACTGTTAATTCTCTTTGTTTCCTGGAAATATCCATGTCAGGCTTTTTTATTTTGCACACACAGGAGGTCCACATTCCTAACAATCTATTTTAAATGCAGAAAAGTTCTGTGCACTTTGCCGATAATTTTGAAGCATTGCAAGTGTTTCTTTTTAATTCATTCTATTTCATTTGTTGCTAATTGTATCTGCTTCTTACCAAAAGTTTTCTCTCTGGGAAATCTAAACCACATCCTACTGCTTCATCAGTAATGGTACATCTATGTGCAAGGACACACAGCTGCATATCAAATAGCACTTCCATGCTCTGCCATTCACCATCACTCTTCAGGATGCTGATGAATGTGCTGACAGACAAAGGCTAATTGGCAGACTGTACGGAGTCAGTTTTTGATGACACAGTAGAAATAACAGGAGACAGAGCAGGTAACAAAGAAAGTTTAGAGGGAATAATAATAGAGAGATAGACAGAGAGCATTTCATGCAAGGAGAGCGCACAGTCTGAAATACAGCAGGAGGGAACTGAAGAACCCCAGAAATGCACAAAAGCATGAAAAAGGAAAAAGGTAAAGGAGAGCTAACTCTGCACATACTGCTGTTACAAGAGACACACAAATACTCTGATGTGAAAGTAGGTTTGGGATTGCACTTTCAAAACTGTGATCTGGTTCACTGAAATGTTTGCTTAGAGTTCATGAACCTACTAAGCAAACGTGAACCCATTTTCTTAAAAGTCTGGACTTGATATGTATTTTGTGTTTTAAACTGTGAGCTCAATATGCAGCAGTTTCACCTGATTTTCACCTTGAGATTTGGGTGCAGACAGGTGTTATGAGTGCAAACGTTCATTTAAATATTTTGCTGGACATTCATTGGCAAGCATAATTACAGTAGATTATCTGTGAGCATGAATGTGTTCACAGTTTTCGTGAGGCTGCTTGTGAACGGGCAATTCTGAGAGCACGGACAGGGAGCCCAGCTGAACGCAGCCCAGCTTTCACACTCTGGGGCTGGAGCTGCCTCTTCCTGTGGATTTCTACAGCCCCTGGTTCCAGGAGGGCTGGGGGGGCTTGGAGCACAGCTGTAAAACTTAAAACCTGAAGAAGGAATCGTATGTGAATACCATCTGAGAAAGATGTTGCAAAGTAAAACAAATCCACTAAATTGTCCACAGACAGTTCTTCTTTAATTGCAGCTGATTGGTAAAGGATTTCTTATGCTTAACTCTGTAATTAAAAGGAGATTGACAATCTCTAGTGCATTCTTCCCTTAGAAACCTTGTGTGTATTTCCAAAGCTGAATTTTGAGCCTTAGAAAATGAGTTTGAAATATTGGCTAACATAAACCACCTTTTGTCCACTATTCTCAGTAAAACTGCACAAGTTGAGGATATGTGCCTGTGTGTCTAAATCTGCTGTATGCATAAGTGCCCATTAACAGAAACAAGGGGAGGGTTTACATGCTCGGTCAACTAATGGATGTAGCTGACTGAAGAAGAACATGTGCATTTAAATTAGTTGAGCCTGTAGCTGAAATCTTTTGCCTTGGTTTTTAAAGGGAGCCAGAGTGCTTGGCATCTCCTTCCCCAGCATAATCCCACTGAGCCAAGCAGGCTGTGGCCAGACAAAGCGTCTGCACTGCTGACTGTGAGCTTCCATCAAGGATTTAGACATCTCCCCGATCTAAACTCCAGTTGTAAATAATTGCAGGTGAAATATGCACCCATAATTATTGTTTTCCTCACAAAAATGTTGGCATTTGATCCTTCCCTTTCTATTTTTTCTATATGATAAAGCACAAACATGAAAAATACACCATCACACACTGCTCTGTGCACAGAGACATTTACCCTTTAAGCCTCAAAAGAAACATCAGGCCCAAGCAAACGACCTAATTACTGTGTCTCCATTCAGTGCGTCCCAGGTCAGTGTGCAGATATATGCATAAAGGCAATAGCAGCTTTGGGAAATAAACTTCTTGATTATACAACAGCCATATGCATGTTCTCCTGTGTGTAAATGTGCGCAACTCACCAAAATATAATTACACACTCTTGCTGATTAGCTATCAGAACGTATGGGGAATCTATGCATGTTTAAGAGGGATTTCTTAAGATATTTTTCTGCTAAATCACAAACAACATGAAGTCAGTGTGAGTTAACCTCCTAGAATCTGACCTTCACGTATAATTGTCTTTAAGTCAGACAGTTTTCTCAGTAACTTACTCCAGAGGTAGCTGAATAATGCTCTCTGATAAATGTAGCAAACACAATCCACACATTGACTTTTATTTTTCCAGAGTCCATAATTTGGGGAGTTAGTGTTCAAAAATGAGCATTTACTACTGCACTGAGGTAACTAAGAAGTCATGTCTTTTTCTCTTCTCTTGGCACATGAATCGGCTTTCTAAAAATTCACTGTAGTAATCACAAAATGCTGCTGCAAAGAATTACTTGATAAAACCTTCTGAGATTTCAGCCTACCTCGTCCCTTTGTTTCATAACTAGAAGGAGTATAATGAATGCAAAAACTCAGTGAATAGAGCTCAGCAGGGCCTACTTTTTTCTCATGACTCCTGTGATTATAATAATTTGATTTTATAGGTGTCTATCCTAAGACCCCAGCTAGGGAGCAATCTCTACTGAGTCATGAACTTTCACATCATTAAATCTCTCCACATTTATTTTAAACATATCAAAAGTGTCAAATAACTTTAGATGTACTAAATTTTATTTGCATTGGGTAAAATGAAGTTTAGCCACTTGGGAAAATAAATGAAATGGTTTCCTTAGCGCTCAGGAAGGCAGTTAGGCTCTCGAATCTGCGCCATTCGCCCCATACGGCAGTGCAGCACATCTCCTGTACAGGCCAGGACACATGTTTACAAGGACAGGAGTCTGAGTAATTTCCTACCACTCTGAAGGGAATATTAAACTCTTCTGTCAGTTGGATGTATATTATTTATGTTCCTTTTTTTATTATTGTTGTTGTTGTTGATTTCAAAAAATATTTCTTTGTTGGTTCAACGCTGACTCCTGATAGAAAGTGATGAAATGCCCAATATGTTAAAAAACCTTATCACTAAATCAGAAGCAGAACTATAAATTTTGGCTTTTGAAACTGAACTGACTGTTGAGGATCATTTTGCTCCTGAAATATTACAGCAGTGATCAATTTGCTGTAAAATTAAGCAGTTTAGCTCTGCAATCTATAGATGGAAAACATGTTGTTCTTGAGCAAAGTTTATGCCCTGCCCAAGGGATAAATTAAATTTTATGGGTAAGACATGCATTATTATATGCTTATCTGTTTAACATATCATTCTTTTCCACATCAGTATTATAAATATTTTTAATCATGCATTTGATCTCTTGTGCATATAGAGATATGGTAATTCCCCCTGCCCCCCTCAAAAAATATGACCAAACACAGTTAATTCATCATAGAACAGGGGAGAATATTCTAATCTTCCAAGGAAATATGCTGAAGATTGAGGCAGAAGCACTTAAAATTGGGGCTACTTTGCAATCATTTAGTAGAATAAAATTTTCCTGAAGGAAGGGGTGTAGCTATGTTACCCATTTTTATTACGGTTGTTATTATTGAATATCTATAGTATAAGTCTTTAATCAGAACTGGGGGCTGCAATATGAGACAATTCACTTTTAAAAGTTAGGGAAAGCAGTCGAATATATGCCTTTAATAACCTTGTTACGGGTTTTATACATTTCTGCTGGTTTTCTTAGAATTGTATAAACTGGAATCAAAGCTTTCAAACTGACTGTCGGCCTAGCTGTCAGCCACTGGGCAGTGCCCCACGGGAGTTCCAACAGGAACCGATCTTCTGAAGGAAAGAGAAGGAAGAGTGAGCAGTTGTGAACTCTGCCTTTCACAGACGAGATGTCATGGCAAAGGCCCTTACAATGCAGGTAGGAAGAGGAGAACAAGGAGTCCTGATACAGTGACAAATAAAATCATAGGCAAATCATCTGTTCAATATTTACAATATGGGCACTACAGCATTCAAATTAGAAGTGGATGAACTTCACTTACCCATGTTTACTATCAGCCACATCATTGAATACACTAAAAAAACAAAGTGAAGGTGGATAAGCTGGGATTGTCAATCTTCTTCAATATTTATTTTTTACTTATTTTGTTAAAGGACAAAGGGGGTAGATTCAAACTCCCCATTAGTACTTAATTCATCTGGTCAGTTTGAATGGGAAGAGTAAACAGCAAAGATATCTTAATTTAGATATTTGCCCACCAGTTGCCTTCAGCATCTGTCATGATGCTGTACATTGCGAGTGCTCCATGTCATATTGCTTTATGCAGAATCTCTCCCCATATGCAATTTTGAGTTGAGATACTTGCAGACTGTACTAATTTCATTTGGAACTGTATGACTTACTTCTTTACACAGCTATGAAAATCTAAAGCGTGGGTCCTTGTAGCATTATCTTCATGGTTGACAGCCCTTTTCGGCTCTTACCGCCTACCTGCTTCCTTTCAGTCACACAGATCATCAGTCTTCTAGTTTCTGGTGACATGGGTATCACTGACATATTATTTCTAGTCATCTTCATCTGCACTTGTTTCTTACTTTTTATTTTTTTTGTAGCATATGCTGCCATGATTTTTTCTAATCTGACATAAATGCTTTAAAGATGTACATTTTAGCCCATATTTTAGGCTGTCTATAATGTTTCCACATGAACAACCTTTTTCCATTTAAGGCGAATACCAATAAAAAACGGAAAAAAAAAAAAAAAAAGGAGGGGAGGGGAGGGGAGAGGAGGGAGAAAATGCACCTTCCTTCAAGGTGAGGCCTATTCTACTGTGGAGGAAGTGGCGGATGAAGCACCGTAGGGGACAATTTTGCCTTGTCGGGAAGATGAACATGGTGGAGAGAACTTGCCTTACTCACTGGGGTACTGGGAGGATTAATCAGTTAATGTTTTATAGTCCTTGGAAGTTGTAAAGAGCTATGCAAGTGCTAAATATTATCATTGTTTTATTGTATCCTCACACTTTATATTCAAAAGTGAGCCACTTTGAGGAACAATGCAAATGTGTCCCTTATTATCCATGTTCTCAATCACCGCGAGGAATTTCTGCAATGTATGTACTTCTCCGGAGTATGCTGCCAAAATGTAATTACTGCAGGTGTATAAATGGGCTGCCTCCTCTGGCTTTTAGGTAAACTTTAATCCTGTTTTTATAAAATCCCTTCTTAAATATAGCTCTCTGGGGCAGGCACTGTCTGTATGATCTGTGTTTGTAAAGCTCAGTGGGATCTTGATCTGTGACTCAGTGTCCTGGATACTGGCACACAAAAATAAAACAAAAATATATAAAAATGTTACTCACCAAGCAGAAGCTGTATCAGGCAAAAGATTAAAGTCCTAAACATAATAAAGACAGAGTAAATACTGTGCTCCAAGAAATTATAACCAGTCTCTGTGAGGGATGTAGAGCTGATATGAAATTATGTTGTGAGAACAGATTTGAAACAAATGTAAGAATACAGATTTTTATTTGTGCACTAAGAGGCAGTCGTGCATTTGGATTCTAGACTCTGTAGTACAACCACAATGATCAGAGGTAAACAAAAACTATTTGAAAAATGAGCACACAATACAATAGTGTTCTCCAGATAAGCACACTGGTGGCAAATACCTGGGGTAAATAGGAGTGAATAACATTCTTTGAAGATGAGGTGATATAACTGTTTTCGACATTAAAGATCTAGAGAACACTGAAATGCCAGAAAGGCTTCTGAGGAGAAGAAAGGGGCCAGTTGGTATGTTTTGGTATGGGACGAGGCTCTTCAGCTTCTCTGCAAGAAGCATCTCTGTCTGGAAGATGACTACGTATTAGGTAAGATGAACTCATATACATACATGAAAAATGCTTTATTTTTTTAAAGAAGTAATTTCTCAAAAATATCTTTTCACTGGACAAAAATAACAATGTTGTATCTCTGGTTATTAATTGTATAGACTTAAAGAGAATGACACTGATTAAACATGCTAGATCTACTCTAATTTTTTAAATCTCACATTCCTGTCAGAAAACGGGAGGATGGTGTGAGCCACCCCAAATGAGATGACATCTAGAGGCCGTGTACCTGAGAAACCTGAGGCCTCAGTAGACCCTGGACACACCAGACAACATGAGCTGGGGTTTGTGTCCTACCTTACAAAATATCCTTTATAACTTTACAACACATAAGGTATGTAATTTGCCATCTGTAAAAGCCTTCCTACCTGACCTACTCCATCTTTTAATTCCTGAGATACTTGTGTTATGCACTGTGGACAAACACAGATTATTGTACCAGGATATTAACAAAGACTTCACTCCCACACGTTGAATTCAATGAAAATTTGCCACCACCTCCACTGAAAACTGGAATGAGTTCCCAAATGGGACTGTGAAATACTTTCATACTCTTCCTTGTCTCTTGGAGAAGAATGAGACAAAGGAGGTGGTTCCACAGCTCCAATATCTCACACAACTCAACTACACTTGATTATTATTTGCTTCTCACAACCTGAAAAGAAACCTACTACCAGATTTGTCTGTCTCAACCCCGCTGAAGCTGAATACTTTCATACATATGTATGGATAGCTTAAGTTTTTATGAGCATAATTTGGGCTTTTCAAAACAGTGACACAATAACAAAGCAAAATTGAGACATGCATGTAATTTGAATACTGATTTGGTTTTATCTCTTACTGGTGCTGGCACTTTTGATGCTGCTCTTTTCCATTCCATCTCCCTTCTGTTCTTATTTCCCAATGAATGGAATTAGTTGTGAGTGCATTTGCTGCTTCTACCAACTGAATATGAAACCTGAGAAAATGTGTATCTGTGACCTCCCTAAGAGTTTCGGACAGTTCCTCATTTGCTGCTACCTCTGAGTTTGCTATCGAAGGCTTAAAGGTGTGTTTCCAGTCCTCTTCTCAAATAGGAAAATGAGCACTGTCAGATGGCTATCACCATGTTTCTTGGCATTTTCAGTAACATAAGCCCTGATTTTTATTTACAGCTATGCAGCATTTCAAGGAGGTTATCGCAGAGGATGCCTTCTGTCTATATTTCAGGTCAAATACCCTCAGTGAGCTGTATGCATCAATTTGCAGACTCGGGGCAGTGTTCCCAGTGCTACCTTAGAGTGAACAGAAGGCACTCAAGCAGCCATTTCCTGGTTCACAATATTCAGGTCCATGTCTGCCTCTGCTGCTGGATTTTGCTGCAAGTTTAGAGTTATTAAAGGGCTCTCTACAGTAAAGAATTAGCTCTATTGAGGCTCTGTCGTGTCTCCTCACCCTTTCTTGAGGTGTAGGAGTAACAGGTAAAACCCCAGACCTATCCCATCTGTACGAACACACAGAGGCTCCTCACGTGCAGCTGCAGCCAGATTTGAACAGTTTAATGTTGAGGAGAATTTGGTCCTAAAAATTATTCATAGAAAGTACTCTGTGAATAATTTCAAAGAGAAAATTAAAAAGTGCTCAGGGGCAATCTATGAAGAACAGAAAAAGGGGGTTAAATTCACCTAATAAATTATTTGCAGATTGAATAATTCATGGAAAATACAAGGCACATTTAGAAGGTTTTGATTCAGTATGTCAGCCTACTCTGGAAAGTGCAGCTACCTAAGAAACTGCATTTGCTAAGGCACCATTTTGGTATGTTACCACAGCTGAATTTCCATCTGGAATCTGATGAGCAGCTCCAGCTTTGTGTACCTGACACCAGCCAGCACTTGATCTGCAAGGAAAATCTTGCAAGTGGTTTATTCCATCCCTATCTAATACGAACATTCTTGCATTGGGCAGAAACTGGAATACAGCTTTCTTCACAACCATATTCCCAACCTGGCAGTTATTTCCCCATGTTTAAACTTTCAGAATTTAAGCAGCCTTTTACTTGCCTGTTTAAAGTTAAGCAGATATATAGTCCATGCACAAGATTACATGTGCATATCATTTACTCATTTGCCTTATCATTTGACAAATTGCTACGTCCTGGACAGACAGACTTAAAATTACTCATATATAGACATAAATGAACATCTAAGGCCTTTTTGAAAGCTGTTAAACACTTGGCTTCATCTTGCAGCAGGGGGTTGAGTTCAGCACATGCAGTTTTTTAACGCTGGATAAAATTTTCAAAATATTTATGAAAGTAGGCTAAAGTATGTTTAAATGCGATTGAAAGCCCAGCATTTTAATACATAAAGTACGTAACAAAAGAAGCATATGAGACTTTGTAAACAGAGATTTTAAAAGAAATTTAATAATAGACTTTTTAAACTCCCAAATCGCTGTCAGAGCATATATATGTTAAAAGACCTATAAATATATTTTAAAACAATGTATTTTCCTTTCACTTAGCTGCCAAGATCTCCATTAGGAGGTTTGTGTTTCCTTCCAACATTAAAGAATATCTCTAACATCTGTAGCAATGAACAGTGAGGAGTGTCAGTTCTGCTTCTGAAACAAGCAATGCCACCATTTGAAAGAGGAGAATGTGAAATAATGTGAAATAATGTATGTGCTTTCTGAGAACAGCCTGTTGTGTAACAGAAGATGTGCAAAGCCTCTTGCTGGGCTTGATTTTCTGAGTTTGTTCTATACGCCTCTAAAGGATGCAGTCAATTATGCAAAACTTGGTCAGTGGGAAAAGTATCGCCCAGAGATGCTGAGCCCAAATGTAAAGTGCCAGAGAGGACATTGCCAGAACGCTGGTTCACATGTCCTTAGGTATCAGGAAGGAGAGCACTTCTCACACTGAAACAGAGCCAATCTCTGCTTAACTGCAGCAGCCATGACTTGAAACAGCACTTGCTTTTTTTTCCATTAATTCTCCCAGAAAAAAAAGAGAGGAATTGCTGGGGATTTGGGAGGTTCACACTCTCTGTTGCTTTCTGTGTGACGTTGGCCCCTCTGTGCTTCATTTCCATATCAGTAAATAAAAGCAACAGCATTTGCTGATGCTTTACTAGCTATCAGTATACAGGTGGGTATATTACTGATTGCAAAGTGCTCAGACATTACAATAAGGGAGGTATGTACAACCGTTGGTGAGTAATAATGTCTGCAGGAGCTTTACTGGAACCACAGCACAGAGTGATACAGATCCTGTTATAATCTGACGTGCAATATTTTATCCCTGTAAATACCTTTTAAAAGAAAGTTCCCATGTCTAATATCTAACCACAAAAAGTAATAGGATCTGCAGAACTTACAAAGCCAGGACAATTCACAAACACATCCGAGCAAAGTGACCTCACCTTCCCCATTTTAAGAAGAAAATGGAAACAATTCACGCTAGGTGTTTTAAACTGTGCAAACAGTGCCTGACGTTCTGGGAAAAAGTTGAGAGAAATTCTCAGTCTTCCTAAAACTGCACAATTTTTTTTTTTAGCATGAAGGTTTTCACAAATGTTTCAGGTTTTCCCAAATTTGATGTGGAAAATTTTCTGCAATTATGCATGGAAGTGTACCTTAAGCTAGTTAGGGGATCCTGCCTCTTCCTTAAGTAACAATGTAAACAAACCTAAGTGACATTCAAGACTAAAAACAACTAAAAGAAAAAAAATGACATATTTTCCCCAGCTGTACTTCCAAGATATTTCAATTGCTGCAAACAATTGGGATAGTTTCATAAGCAACCATATCAACTACAAGCGTGCAAGTATGCAATTCATACAGGCATAGGGGTATTCAAAGGACTATATCTGCAGGGTTTTTTAATCTGATTCCTAATATTCATGTGACAAAGACAGAGGCTGAAAACTTCAGTAGTTAAAAAGAAAGATAATATACTGCTTGCTACTCGACCTGAACTACAATGGAAAGGGGAAAAAAATCAGTGTTAATCTTGCTACTCGAACCTTAATCAATTTTATATTTTGCTTAGCTTTTTCTTTTTCAGCTTGTATATAACTTCATATATAATATATGCGTGGTTTTACATTTATTATCTGTATATATGCTCAGTCCAAAATGTTAATTCGTCCTTAATTTTTTTTGGTTAAAGTTACACCCTTAATGTTATTTTAACATAGGGCTTTTTTGTAATGTAATGATATTTAATTTGCATTAGCACAAGTGACATACAATAGATCATGCTATTATCATGATTGATATCAGATGAACTGGCATAAATTCAACATTATAAATTGAGCCTATAAATGAAACTATTATTTTACAGGAATTACTGTAGTAGAAAGGCTAAGGACCCTCAAGTCAACCTTAGTCAAACCCACTCTTTAGAGTTTTATATTTTATGCCTGCAATAAATGCTTTTGTGAAAGCCCATAACCTGCAAAAAAAGTCATTGGAAGTCTATTAATTATAATAATACTATCCAAAAAGCTGTGAGGGCTTATTTTCGTGACATCACTCTTTGATTTCTTACTGCCTTAAATTATCCCTTTGTTGGCTGGGTGAGGGTAACAGTCATACTTTTGTCATTAAATATAAGGAGTTTTAAAGCCTGATCCACCTTAGCTCTAATTGATATTGCTTTCATTTGGCAGATAGTGACCTGATTTATAATTTAAATATGCATCATTATATGCACCTCTTCTGTATAATGAAAAAGCGAAGTTACTCTCATCTTTTCCTGCAATGTTAACATCAAGGAAAAGTATCTTTCTTTTTTCCCTTTTATACTCAGAGCCTAATTGAAAACTGTTCATTGAATTTCAACATGATAGAAAAGTCTTTTTATCTCTCAATTTGTCCATTAGCTATTATAATTGAAGTATCTGCTACACAGCTGAATTGATATTGTTCTTGTTTAAATTCTGGATTTCTCTAAATCTTCTATGAGGCATCAACTAAAAAAATATGGGTTAGGAGACATTAGCTAACAATATTGCCTAAATGGGACATTAGACTAGCACTGCACATGTGTAAAGCTACAGAAAGTAGGAAGTCATCTAATTTTACTGAAGAACGTGTTGCATAATAATCTTAACAGCATGACCATAAGGTTTGCTAATTGCCACATCTGTTTAACAGCTGTCAGATGTTTGCCATATGCTGCCATCAATATTACAACAGAGTACATTACAGGGAGTTTTATTGTTTTCGACTGTTATTTATTTGCCACAGACATTACTACAGCCAGTGACGTCTATTTATGTTAGATCACTAATTATATTTTAAAAGCTGCATGTAAAATCCATGTTTTTCAACTTCCTTAAACCCTATCTCTGATGATGTAACTAATAATTTTTTCCTTACAGATCTCTGAACTGGTTTATAAATTTCTTTCTTCTTATGGTAAATAATTCTTCAGTAAAATAACTTATTTATGCTGTTTTTGAAGGGTATTTCTATACCCAAGTTATGCTTTAATGGTGTTGTTTGTAAGAATTCAAAAATGAATTTCTTTTTCAAAGAGCCCACTTCATCCCATGGTTTTTCTCCATTACACAGGTCAGGGATGAAAGAGAATGCAGTGCCTTCAACTAAGTTTGGTACCTTAACTCTAGCCCAAACCTGCCATGTACTCACTGCACGACCTTGATTCATTACACGACCTTAGTTCTGATTTGCCAATGTCTAAGCTAAATACCCCCTGCACAGCTCTAACAACAGAACTCATTCATTAAATGTCTGTAAAAAGTAAAAGGTGATACAGCAGCATTGCCATAAAAGCATAGAAATAGGGCTTATCTTCACTGTTCTTTTAAGCATTCTTTCATGCTTTTTTTTTTAAATGACCTTTCAATTGGTCTATGCATTACTTTTTTGTTACATGTAGCCACCACGGCAATGAAATAGGAAGCAGAGACTGACAAAGTGCAGACTAGGCAAAATATGCATGATGTGATTTAATATGAGTTGATAGGTGTCACTGATCTCTATTATAAATAGACTGTGTGAATTCCATATGATGTATTATTTATCTATTGTAGATGCCTTTTTGTTTCATTAATAAAGCTGGAAATCAGACATATACATTTCCAGTGATGAGTTTTTGGCAATACAAGGCATTGTGGTATTTGTCTGCAATTGCTCAATTATTTTGATGATTTTCTTCTTCTTTCCATATAAATGATTAATGCTTGAGATGTTTGTTCAAGATTCTTCTGATTTTAGCTCATTTGTCCAGCTGAAGTCTTTTTTTCTTCTCTAATGAAAGAAGATGTCTGCAGTGTAAGGACTTAGACTTTGACCTGAATTGTAGTTCCTTTGAAATGTTGCACTGTAGTACACAACACAGGTCCTCTTCCTTCGGTTTGTGAGATCTGTTAACTCCAGCAAAACTCAATACGTTAACGATGCATTTTAAGTTTAAATCTGCTTCAGAGCAAAACTCATATGCTCTTGTTCTACCTACAGTTATAAATGTTCCCCAGGTATTTCTGTGCTGGAGAAAGCTAAGAACATATTTTGCTGCTTATACAGGTAGGAAAGACTTAAATGTTTCAAAATTCTGAAGGGAGCAGTAAGAAGCAGCTAGTAGTGCCTCCCATTTACTCTTTCTGAAGATGCTCAAGCAAAGATATCCTTGAGGACATTAAAGGGCAGAGTTTGAAAATAAAAGGCAAAACCGGGGATTGTCCCAGGAGCACATCACCAAGCCTCCGAGCCCTCGGAGATGGGCAAGGATGGCAGAGGACACTGAAGGAGGCACTGGGGATGTGTGTTCTGACATGTGCCTAGGAGTAGGCGCTCAGTTCCCACGAGAAATCAAACTGCCTTACAAGAATGCCTCCATCAGTAATCTGAAATTTGTCTGCCTTCTGCATTTGATCTCCTTATTTTCCTCTTATATGCCTTTTTAATGCTGTTTGTAGCCATTTCAATTATGTGATTTCCTTATCTGTATACCATTGAGAATACTGTACAAGACTTTATAAACAGCTACTAAGTTTATCTGCCTGTCATTTGGTTTTCATTATGCGAGATAACAATCCTTCTCATATCTTATAAGAAGATATAATGTGATTGTTTCTAAACGGGGAGGGGAAAAAAGTCTAGTCTGCATTATCCTTAGCCTCATAGTATTTGTAATGTTAGTGGTGTCAGCACAATCTCCGACATTTTTCCTTGCTGTGGTCCAGGAAGAATTATCTCTCTAGTTTATTGTGTTTGCTGCTATCTGCTCTTTTTCTCCATTTTAGACATGGTGAGTTTCTTATCTGGAGCGTGGTTATGTGGGCATGGATTTGCCTATATTCAGTCTGATCTTTCCTGTTTCGTGGGGCTGATGCACTGAAGAGAAGGATGAGAGGCAATTGTCAACAGCTCACTGTATTAAATATGGATAGATATTATTCATGTAATTTGACAGTTCTTGACTTTCAGCTGTATAATGACAGTGCAACGGTAGGAATTTCAGCAGCCGAACTTCTGTCTTACTTCAAGATAAGCTTATCAACTGTAGCCTGAATCCATTCAACTCATAAGCAGATCAAAACTCATGTCAAGCTGAACTGCTGCACTGATTCCTGCTTCCTACTATTGCTTTACATGTCCATATGGTCTTAGTTTTTTGCCATCTTACAGTTACTTTGCAAGGTTTTTGGGAGACTGACTGTCTCTTGTATTTGTCCAGCACTTTGTACAGTGAAGCCATGGATCTTGCCTGATGCCACCAAATGCTATGTAACATAAATACTACGTAATGAGGTGATAATAGATGATGGTCAGCCCTTGTGTTTTCTTCTCTCTTCATCAGTTATGCACTTAAATTACGAAGACTAGTTGCTTTGTTGGGCTTCCCATTTAACAGGAAAAAACACCCTGACGTTTATCTCGCGCTATTTATCCCAGCGATTCAGTGGGATCCCTGCAAACATGCAGGAATCTTGCATTTCTTTCACCATTCATGCACTCCCACCACTGCAGGATGGTGTGGCAGCTGCAGACTAAACAACGTCTTTAGGTTAAGGATTGATCAAGTGTCTGAGGAATTTCCATGCTCCGTTACGAGCCTTCCGGATTACAGCACTGTTTCCAAACTGGTGGGATTTGGTAGGAGGGGAGGAATAGTGGATTTTAGAACTTTTGGCAGCTGAACGTTCAAGTCGGAAAAAAAAGAAAAAACAACCTAGAATTGTAAAAGCAAATGTGAAATCTCTCTTTAGTCATCTCTACCTTCATTTTCTTCTCAGCCAGTTCAGTGGATTTTTATCTTATGGGCTGTAAACTCCTCCAGGCTAGGACTGTCTGTCTCTGCCTGTACAATGAAGAGCTTAAGAACATATAAAAATGTACTGATGTTGCTGCTGGCTCAGGCCATGGGCTGGTGTCCCATCAGACCTCATCTGCTTGTCATTTTTACCAGTGTCCTATCTCTTGTTGGAAATACAGCATGCTAAAGACTACAGCAGAATATTTCCAAAACTTGATGTTTATTAATTCATCATTGATGTGTTTTTCTTCTCTGAATTTTTCTGGTCACTTCCTAAGTACACTTCCAAGCAGCAGTAAACAAAAAATGATCACTATCGGAGTAACTGATGATACAGACGTTTTGCAATTTCTTAACAGTAAGAAACACTTAGCTATTTGACTTTTTACTATAATGTATCAGTAGAAATATGACTTCAGGTTTCAGAATTAAATGCATGCCTCAGTGGCTCAGTTTATGCATTCATAATTATATTTACAATTAGAAATAATGTAATTGGGAATAGATATTTTTTTTACTGGCTGACTGCACAAAATGAGTTGGGGAGAAAATGTAGTTTTAAGCCATGCTTTCTTCCCCACAGTTTAGGATCATTTAAGCTTCATCTCAGTCATACATAAGGAAATTATAGGTTAATGAAGTCCATGTGTGGCTGTATTACATCTAAAGATTGCTGGGTGCCTCACTAGATTCCTTTTTGCACAGCAAAGCCCCAAATACTGAGGATGCAATAGCAGAAGGACATAAAATCACTGCAGAGATTCTGCAGTTACGCTGTGCAATGGTTTCCTGTAAATATTTTAATTCTTTTATAATGGAAAAGAGAAGCTTTAAATGGAAAAGCAGATGGGGAGAGAGTGCATGGCATCATGTAATTTGAGAATTCACGTGCCCTGCTAGACAGGGTTAATGGGCATTGTCCTGGAGTAAACCAGCTCCTGTGAATCCTTGAAATGTCAAAGTGGTACAAAACAAGATTGTGAACCAGGTCCTTCTTGTTTTAAATGGAGGCTGCAGGGCAGCTCTGAACTCAAATGCATAATTTGTAGATGCAGGATGTCATTTACAATGGCTTTCCTATCTTCAATTGGAATGTTTTTTCTGTGAAAATCTGATTTTTAATTGAAAAAAAATTAAATCTGTTAACTTGTTTTATTATCCTTAAAAACAAGGAAATATTTCACTGGAAACCGATGGAGAATGTCTTGTTTGCTGATAGCTTCAAAAGCACCGAATGATGTTTTTATTCTTCAGTCTTTGGCCAAAATGTGCAATGAAATACGTGTTCACGTTTTGCACAGTGATTTTTGTCAGAAAAGTCATTTCCCATCAAAAAGAATATTTCAAGGGATGTTTTCACTTGCCAGATTGAGAAGCACATTAATGCTGGGATGCAAACAAGAGGGCACACTCGTACAGTGGGCTTCCACACTTCTCATGATACTTTTCAACAGGGCTGTCACGAGCAGCACAAGGTGCAGCAATGTCAGTTTTAATTAAAACCTTTCGCTTTACCTGCTGCACAGAACAGCTGCAGCATAAACTGAGAAGCAAAGGCACCACAACATGGACAAGTTCAGGTTTTGTTGAACATAAACAGGAGACATTACTAATGTGAACTCTACACAAAGCTGATTAGTCCAATAAATTCTAGAAAATGTTGATCACTTCTTCATAAGATGTTCCACACAAACTTTTACTGATTCTCAAAGAACGTTTGCCAAAAAAATAGGCAGGAGGTTTTTTTCCCTAAGTAAAAGACAACCATTTTATGCCTTGATGTACGTGTAACTGGCTTATGTTCTTTATTGCTCACTGCTAGACACATTAAAAGAGCTCACATAAGTTGCCAAACCTAATTCAGTAATAATTACAAATTTAAACTTGCTTCCCAGACTTTCCAAATAAAAAATAATTTTTATGAAGTGGATAATAGTTGTTTGCTGTTACTAATCATAGTCAAGCTTTGAAGATATTTAAGATGAAGGAGACCTAGGTAACAAAGAGTTGTAGGTAAAAAGTTGTTTTTGAATTTCAGTGCAACTGAAAGACTCGGTAATGCAAAAATCTTAAACCTACATCAACCCATGGTGACTCAGTCTGCCCTGAGAACTGCGCTGTGTGCCAGTTTCACCTGTTGTGCTGATGGAGCTCTTTAGGATGACCAACCCTATATTGTGAAGTGGTCAAGCTCTCCAACTCTCACAGCAGTGGAATCAAAAGAATAACACGAGTAAAAGTCAGTCCTGGGCAGAGGACCTGTGCTTTATGCTGACCCTTGAACTGATTGCCAACTCGAATGTGTAGAGAAGGGAGCGGGTGAGCAGGTGTGAGAACACTGCAGAGGGAAATGTTACCTCCTTCCCCCATCAGTGCAGTGGGGCTGGAAGCCTGGGGTAGGCCTCAATCTCCCTGAGGACCCATTAGTAAGTAATTACTACAGGATATCATCAGCTGCTGTGTCTGATAGTCCTCATCTTCTCAGGCTGAGCTCTGGCTATGAGCAAAAATGCACTTCAACCAGCTGAGTGCATAGGCCACCAAAGGCCATGGAGCCTGGCCTCACTGCAGCCTCTGAGCCCCATGACAGGGCTGCAGGGGTTTCTTAACCCCTTTCCCCAGAAAGAACGAAGGCTGTCCACGCAAACACATGAAGTGAAACACAGGAGGGAGCATATACGATGTCTGCCCCACTGTAAGCTGGTGCGGGTGGAAATACCCCATATGAGGAGTGGTGACAAGGACCTGAAAATTGGCACCAACTTCAGGCAGCTGGATCTGAAGGAGAAGGGCATTTCCCTACAACCTCAACCTGCTGTGAAGTCTCCTTTTCTACATGTCAAGGATTTGTCGAAGGATACAAATGCAGAACTTCTAGGGACTTGACTCAAAGCATTTATGCAACACTGGCTCTGTGGTGGGCAAAGGGCTGTCACAACTTACAGAATGGGAGAAGACACCTTGGTTTCCCATTATATGCAAAAAGAAGGTAAGCATGTTCATCTCTAGGGAAGGGGAGATCATTAACTCAATAACGACAATCAAACTTATAAATTGGAAAGCTGCTAAGTGCAGCGTGCAGCGTATTCCTAGTTCTTTGCTTGTTTTTCAGAGCTTTTTGTTTTGTTTTGTGAGCATTCCCAGTAACAGCCTTGCAAGATATGCATCTCGTTTTCAAGAGAATTTTAGGAAAACCCCAGAGAAGAGCAACTATATTACCTGAAGTTACCTTTATATCATAAGACCTTTATATCATAAGGTAGTGACTAGTCAAGAGACACAAAGGACTTTCGGAATTTAAACTTGTTAGGTGTTCTGCCTAATATAGCTGAGCAAGAATTTATGCTGGCATTGAAGTTTTCAGAGCTAGCCTATGCTATTTAAAATGAAATTTCACACTAATGAGTCTAAAACAAAATAATGTGTGAAATGAGATTTCAAAGTATACTCGATTATATCAGTCATTCTGTATAAACAGAAAAAAAATTACAAATGCAACCAGACAGCACCCTCTTCTGGACAACACCGTCCATGCAAAACACCTCATAAATACAGATTTTGCAAAAAAGTCCAGAGAGCTATGCTGGTCCTAAAGGATAAAGGTAGAGAAGGTAAGATTCAGTAGTTCATCTTTTACGTTCCATTTACCAAGGAAAACACTGGGAAATATTACTATACTTCTATTTTTCTGAATATTTTATATTAAAATATGAAAACTGGATGGATGAAGTATCAATTTACTTCAGAAGTAGATTCTAGCTATGAAAGATTTTCATCACAGTTCTACCATTATTGCAAGACCTTTCAGACAGATCATGCAGCAGATCTGGGTTAATAAGTTTATGCATCCAACAGATATTTCATTTTTCTCCATTTCTAAGCTTTTTTTTTTTTTTCAGTATGTTCAGAAAAGAGTTTGTGGAGCTACATTTTAGTCTGTAGTTCTTTATGAGCAAATTGTTTTATGTAGCTGATATTCTGCCTTCTTCAGGATGATGCTATTACGTTTCTGCTTCTTGACTGAATAAATTTAATTTTGAAGTTCAGTTTTCAAATGCAAATTTAAAAATTTGCCATCGATGAATACGCTGCCACACTCTGAAATTCATGAAGCCTGATAACAGATGAATGGATTTGTTACCGGATTCCTGGAAAGCAAACACATGCGACCATAGGGAATATTACCATGATAGAAAGAGATATAATTGTAAAATGAAAATGAGCAGTAGCTGAAGTTCAGAAAATATTTCCCTGGCTGTGATTTTCGCATGCAGATATTATTCTAAAGGAACTTAAGATGTTACCCCTTCTGTTTGCTACCCTTTTCAGTGTCTGAAAAAACAAAGTACATCTTCTGACATGGCAAACTCCAGGCTAAAGCCTTCTCTCAGAAGCATTCAAAATTTCTTATTATTATAATTTTTTTATTATTTTTGTGCGGTGGATGACACGGAGTTCATGAATGGTAGCATTCAGTTGTGGTGGAAAAGCAAAGGATATTTTTAATTTTTTAATCAGGACTGAACAAGTTAAATACCTTGATAGCTACAGATCTGTAGATAGAATTCCCTAGCTGCAATGTCCTCTAATGCTTGCTAAAATAGCAACGTGTATACACAGTCAAAATGCAGAGTTCTTCACAAACTGCTTCTGACAAAGAAGATTTAGGGTCATAATTCTTCTCAGTGTGGTGGTGAAATCAATTAAAATTTCCACTGGAAGTCTATCATATACTTTATTTATCTTTCTAGCAATAGGAGAATGTAATCTACAATAGCATAGAAAGAAAATCAACTCTTGCTCACTTGAATAATCCTGCTGAACTCAGAGTAGGACTTTTCCAGTAAGAAAACATTGCAGTTGTCAGGAACTGTAGCTCCAATGCTCAGGACACAGCATTTAATAAACGATGTATAATTACACAGTACAAAAGGAAGTTTCTTGTTTTTATCTAGTCAGCTAATCTAGCTGAAGAAATCTTCTAAGTTAAAAGTTGGAAAGGTTTATCTTTAAAGTGAAGATATAAGCAGAAGTTTTTCTCCTACTGTCATCTGACAGTAAAACATCCCTCTTCCGTGGCCCCTTCCACAAACTGCAGTTGTATGTACAGGTGGCTTTGATGCAAATTGATAGGCATTGCTTGCACTGAAATTCTGCAGTCTTTTCTATATGCACAGGCTTCATGAAAGATGGCAAGATTTATAGAGAAAAACTGAAAGAAGAAGATTATTTTTGGTAAGCTTTGGAGTGTATGAATTAATAAATTCTAGTTGTCCTGGCTCTTATGAATTCCATTCTGTCTAAATTTCAGTTTTGTTTTCTACTTTCCCTCCCCAGTAGAGTTGAACCTGGGAATAGCATCACTCAATGGCTCGTTAGTTTGATAAAGTGGTATAAGTGACTATAGCTACAATGGGTACTTCTAGCTCAGAAGCATTTATAGGTCTCAAGGGAATTCTGAAAAACACCAGAAAGTCTTTAGGTACTGAATCACAGGCAAGTATTTTGAATCTTTAATTTTTTTTATATATGCTTTTCTATGAGAATGTCAGAACTAAAATATGGAATATGCTTTTCCCACTTGGTTTCTATTACTTGTAAAGCATTCAAAAGCTTCTAGAATAAAATTACCTCTATGCCTTGCTAGGGAGCAGGCAAAACTCCACTGAGTATCAAGGGAGTCCCTCTGCTGGTGTTGCTTTCCATTTTTAACCCAAATATAATAATAAAAATGACTAAATATTAGACTGGAGCTGTACAATCTTAGCTCCTGCATTTGTTTGTTATCATGTTTATCCCAGTGGAGTTTTACTGTACTTTTATATTTGTACAAAATGTACTGAAATAAATTCCACAAATTAACGGGTTTATTTTCGGATGTGACATATGCATCATCATAATAACTTAAGTTTGCTTTAAAAGTTTGTTCAGAAGATTATAACAACCAATTTGCATTTAGAAAAAAAGAACTGAAACAGAAATGCAAAGAGCTGAGATGTGCAAGAAGGGTAAATACTGCCAAGAAATGCCTTGCAAAGAAAAACTGTATTGCAGATAATAGATCTAAAAATAATAATAAGGTTTTGATTTTAGAATAGTTTAGAGATACAACAATTGTGCAAAAATCTCAAGTCCACAGAACTCTCAGCAAAAAAAAAAAATATTCAGTGCCTGAAGAATAATCAGAGCCTGGTATCAGACCAGCACTTCCACGTCCAAAAGCCCAGGCCACTGAAGGGTGCGGCAGAAACAAAACTGGGCAGCTCAGGTACGCACTGCTGGTGCAACTGGTCGGCTGTTCTCACATCCTGCTGCATACCCATCCTGACACAGCACAGAGCAAGGAGACCACAGGAACCAAGGCTGCCAGGCATAGCAATCAGACAATTTATGCTGTGAAGAAACTGCAGATAATCAGAAATTCCCTGAGAAACTGAATTCAATCCTGAAACAACATAGCTAACTTTTCTAATCATGAATGTGTATTCACCATTGTATGCAAGATGTTGAAGCATAGTTGCACAGTTAAACCCCAAAAAACCCCGAAAACTTCCCATGTGGATTTAGGTCTGCTTTCTGACAATGAATAATTAGACATCTCAACACAGAAATACATTTCTATTTTGTTACAGTATTCATTTGAAGCTTAATCACAGTTGTCAATGTGCTATTTCAGCGAATAATATTTTAATATTGACTTATTTTACAGCTCATACAGCACTAAGACACATCTTAAGGAACTAGATGATTATTTAGAATTTATTTATTGTAGAAGAAAGCAACGACATTGAAAATATTGTATAAATACCTAATATATTAAACAGCAAAACACCTACTGTGCATTATGAATTGACATTATTTTAAAACATTTGAAAAAGATCATATAATTATATGTTATCACCACAGAGACAGATTACCTATTATTTTAACATAATTAATTTGAGCTCAGTGGATTTATGTAGCTGTGTTTGTCATTATCCATCAATATAATTACAAAACACTAAAAATTGGGTTTTGAATCTTTAAGTTACTTTAATCAGTTGCTTTTTTCTCTTAATTCACCCTTCATTTGTCTCCATCTTCAACAGCTGAGATTTTTGATTATAATTTACATTTCTTTTTTCATCTGGCCCCTAGCCCCCATTCCAAACTCCCTTGTGATGTTTTCACACCAGGGCACTGAAGAGAAATAAGTTTTCCCTCTCAGTGACCACAAGCTTAGAATCAAGTTTATATTCTTTTCTTGCAATGCTGTTGGGGGGTTTTCACATCCTTTGGTATGTTCTCCTGTATTTATACTATTACACCTCTGCTTTCTATTTCTATTTTTTTTTTTTTAACTATCCTCATCCAGGCAGTGTGAAAGGCAAACGAAACAATAAATGGTATAATATTTTTAAAAGACTTCCTTTATTGCTCTCCTGTCTAGCTCAGCTGATAGCTCTCTTCCCATTAATTCAATGAGTTTGAGGTTTTCTTTCTCTCTGAGCTTGCAAGGTAGCTTACGCTGCTCTTGTGTGATCTCAGATGGCAGGGGGCTGGATGGAAGCTCCGTGTGAAGGTAGAAGTCTGCCCATTTCTTGTCGTACATGTCTGTCTGTCTCCAGGAAGGCATTTAGGCCACAGCTGTCCAGTGCAGTGCCCAGAAATGCCTGTCTCAGAGGCCCTGATGAAGCCTGACTTTTTACGCCTCTGATTTTTTTTTTTCCCTTTTTCTCTCATGATTGACATTTGTCTTTTCTGGGCCTTGTTTGCTTGCACTGCACTTGTAGGCAGCCTGGAGCAGTGCAGTATTTTCATTTCAGTTAGGTTAAGGGTGACGAAGATTACACATGCATACTGATTTATGCCTTAAAGGCTGGAAATAGTGTCAAGTGTGATCTCAGCTGAGCTCTGCTCGATGACTCAAGGGCTCAGCACAGTGTTACACTCCCAGACATCAATCCTCATCCAGTGAAATGAAAGCTCTGTCCAGAACATTGTTCAATAAAGTCCTGATCTATAAGTGTTATAAGTTATTAATAAGAGAATAATGATGCTTTCAATGTTCATGCCAAAGCCTGAATTGAGCCTTTATTGGACTAAGTACTCCTGAAAGACAAAGCAGCGAGCAGTGCCAGCCTCGAAGAGCTCTCTGCAAATGTGCACTGGATAGCCAGCATCTCTGCAGGTCACGGTATGCATACCTATGTGTGCTGAGAGCATTTCACTGTGAAGCTCTTGTGCAATGATACAGCTGAAATATCTTTATACAGCCTAACATCTTTAAAGATGGTTCTTTACAGAATTGTATTTGCAGATGCCATGTGCTGGAAGTTCTTTGTAAATAGCCATGGGTCAGAAGGTGGATGTTATTATAAAGACGTGAGGCATTTTTTAAATATTTCATTCTGTATTAGGCTGAAGTCAATGCCTGTGGACTGTTGTTTCTTCTTCCTCTAACTATATACATAAAACAAAAGCAAAACTAAAGCCAAAAAGAGAGTTATTTGACAGTTAGTATTCCCTGAAGGTACGACAGGCCGAGGACCCGAACTGCAGGTGCCCGCAATGCAAGCTGCTGGTTCTTCTTGGGCAGATGACCTTCTCTCTCTGGTTTTAACCTCACGTAGCTGCCTGGACCTGAGAAACACTTCTCAATGCAGACACCATGAAAGTGGTAATGGTCCTGTGGAAAATGTTCATTTGGCCCCACCTCCTCTTTCCCCAGTGAGAAAAAAGACTGTAAATTCCCAGCTGACTGCATTCACAGCATTCTGTGAAATACCAGAGATGGGAAGAACAACACAAGAGCAGTCCAAGACGGAGTGCTTCCAGTTGCCTTCAGCCCTTGCCAGCACAGAGAGCTAAGCAGTTTGTTTTGCTCCTACCAACAAGACAGCTTTCTACAAAACAGCTGGAAGGAATGGTGGAAGGAGGTAGAGGAAACTCCTCTTTTAGATGCCAGTTAGTAGTATATTTAGCTCTGAATCCTTTCCCTTAAGTTAACACATCTCTTTAATATTGTCCAATTTAATAATGAAGCAAATGTTTCTGAAGAGCTGGTAATGTGCCAGACACGAAGCCATTCATATCTGACTCAGTAGTGCAACCTCAGATCATCCATGTATCAATTAAATATTGTTACCCTGACACCCAGTCTGAAACAGCAAGCACGACGGCAATGCTCTTACTCGGCTGTATTTGTTCTGGCAGTCAAAAGGGGGCACATAGCCTGCCTAACTGTCACTACAGTTCCTGGATGAATGAAAATTCACTTCTAACAAAACATAATGCTCATTCTTTTCTAATCAAATCAAGCAGGCTTGTATTCTAATGAAAAGGCATTAAACCAGGAGAGAAATAGATTAAAAGGAGTTACATTGCACTCCACAGTACACCTGTGACTGCAACTATAATTGGTGGATAGACAGACAAGCAGCCGCTCTGTCAGCTCTGGAAACGGGTCATGGTGTTCTGGAAAAAGCAGCAATATGAGTCAAAGTCAGCTTTCAGCTCTACAGCTCTATCTGCACTGTGGAAAAACAGATTCAGGTTGACTGCTCTTAGTCAAAGCTGTGATTCCTTTTGGATATACTTCGGAAACAGTCTCACCAGCACTGACCATATTCCTATTTCTGTTCTATACTTCATAGGTACTGGCTGTGTAGCCATGCTGACATAAAATCATCCGTATTTCCAGAGTCAATGTACACTCAATTTTTATTATCTCATGGGAAAAGGGGATTTTTAATAAATTTTGAAGCTCCTCATAATGTTTCACATTCAGTGTGCACTGTGTGGTGTTCATTTGGTTTCCTCCTCTTTAGCATTTTAATGTATTCATGAAGTTTTAAATCTAAAATTGGTTTAAAAGAACATGTGAGGTCTTGAATCAAGTTAGATTTGATCTTTGCATCTAGCACAATCATGTGCCATCGAACACAGTTAGCAAGTTTCAAATGCTGGAACCAGGATTATCACCTTTTACCTTATCTTGGCCCCCTAACAATCCCATGTCTGTGCTATATTGTTTTGGCACAATGAGTCAACAGAAATGTCAAGCAGACTCCACTTTCCCAGGAAAATAAAACCAACTGTAACATGAACTGGCATCTGAAATTCTGGGTATGTTCAGTGCCTGCACAAACTATTCTGAATTTATTAATGAATACACAGTTACATCTATACAGCCACAAAATTGTTCAGAATCAAAATCAATTTGCAAGGAAATACCAGAACTACTACTGTTTCTTTTCCCAGTCATGTTCATCTGCATTATGTGACCTTCAGTTACCCGTGTTAGTCCATTCTGCTCCCTCTGCAGCTGCTTTACCCCATCACCAGGTGTTTCCCTCTGCTGCTAGACAGAGCACACAGAGCACAGAAGCAATATTGGTGTCTAACACAAGTGTGAAGGTATCAGGAGCCTGAACTGGATGCAAAGTGTGCCTAGATGGAATGTGTCTATGAGAGATCTCAACTGCCAAACACTGAGTCTTAACTGATCACAAGCAATCGGAGGTTTCTGTTTCTTTCACCTTGGCGAAATTCAAGTAGCAAAAGGCATCTCCTTGAATTTAAAAACTGACCTCCCAATTTCCATTTTCCACTTAGCATACATACTGAAGTTAGTCCTCCTCAAATAGCTGCTTTTTTAATACAGGACAAAGCAACACTTCAGTAGCATGGCACTCCAAAATAGCTGAGTCAGTTTGTTGCAGCAAAGCAGTAATGCATGCATGTGGCACAAAAAAAAGTCAATCCCCCTTAAAAAGAGTGTCATCTTAGAGCAATGCCTTCTACAGTCAGGGGAGATTTAGGTTAGATCAAAGGAAAAACTTCTTCTCTCAAAGAGTGGTCAGGCGCTGGAACAGCCTGCCCAGGGAGGTGGTGGAGTCACCACCCCTGGCGCTGTTCAAGAAGCGTCTGGATGAGGTGCTAAGGGACATGATTTAATAGCTTAGTGGGTAGGAATGGTGATAGGAGGACGGTTGGACTCCATGATCTTCTAGGTCCTTTCCAACCTTGTGTCTCTATGATTCTATGATTCTATGAACACTGACTGCCTGTAACAGGCACTTAGGTCTACATCCAGAAATCCACTCAGAGAGGCTTTCGAGTAACTTCAGCAGGTGTAAGATTCTTCTTTGACCGTATAAGTTAAATGAATACTTAGCTAGATCTTTGATATTTGGTGTGAGCATGACTGAAGGACACGTGAGGGCTTGTGGAGGACAAACAGCCTGTAAGAATGAGGGTAGAGAAAGGAAGATGATTTTCTGGCAATGATACCCTTGAAAGTTTGGTTCTCAGCAGTTACTGCAGTGTTGTCCTAGCAATCAGCAATCTCACAGTACATGATTTTGCACAACAACTGATGCTAGGCACAGAGCACAGCACTGCTAGCTGGCCGAGTGGATTGTTCTGCTCTGCTCCCACTGCGGCCTCACCTCAAGTAATGTGTGCAGTTTTGGGCACCACGATATACGGACATAAATCTATTAGAGAGTGCCCAAAGGAGGGCTAAGAAGATGATACATCTTTCTGATTTGGCGCAAGCCCACATTACACATTCAACATCATTGGTGCTTTTTGGAGCTCAGCTGGGTACCATAACAAGTGGTTCCCACTTGACATCTCCCCTCCTGCTGTCCATACATGGTTGAGAGCCAACACAGCTGCTCCAGGACGTGCGCTGATGGCTTGACACAAAGAGGACAGCTCAGACCAGTCTGTATAGCAGGTGGCCACAGACACAGCTGGCAAGGAAGACAAGGAGGGACAAGTAGGGACAAGTAGGCAGTGTCGTAGCAGTGTCTTACCACACCAGTAACAATTTCTACATATGCCCATGGTGCCCCCAATGCTCTCAGCAGGCATAGCAGCCTGCTACCCTCATCAAGTCACTGCCTGCTGCTCTGGCTTTCCTTTGGCCCCTCCCAATAGGAAGTGCAAAGGGGAGAACTCTTTGGGACCTGGCAGAAGCACCCAGACTGACCCAGCCAGGCCCAGTGCTGGCCCTGCAGCAGCTTCATCCACTCAGCAGGCAGCAAGACGGGCACGGACCCGCAACACTGGCACATGCCTGTCCCATTGCTATGGCTGAAGAGTTCCTGGGCTCTGGATCTGACTCGCAAGCACATTCGCTTAGCACGTGCTTAATATTCTGCTGACGGCTCCCTGCCCCAGCTGCTGCCTCCCTGCTCCCAGCTCCTGGCTGCCTGCTTTGTTCCAGGATGCAAGATGCTCACTTGCTGTAAATGTGCTTCCTCAGTAGGCAAATGACGCTCATGAATTCTACAGGCTTAGAGTGACTGACATCCTTCAAAGAACCTGGAGGCCCTCTAAAAGATGTGAACTGCAGCATTTACCTTCCACATCTTTGCCACCAAGGCTGGCTAAGATGATATAGAAAATGCTAGATTTGTTGTTCAGGAAATTTTTATGTAGATTCTTTGTAAACTAGGCAGGCAACAAACACTCTTGTTGAAGAAGATTGTTACATATGACATATATACTCCATGATTCTGAAACTTCTGTTCAAAATTCAGCTAGACATTCAATTGCTAACTAAAAAATAAAAATAAAAACCAAAACCTAACACCGAAAAAGAGACACTAGACACTAAGAGCGAAGCCAGGGCTTCAGTCTCCCAGGAGGCAGCCGCAGTCAGCAATCAGATCCACTCCTGAGCCTCCTCTTCTTCATGCTGACCAACGGAGTTCCTCAGCATGCCATAATATGCCATGTGTCCCAGCCCTGAAAGACTCCCTCCTGGAAGAAAGAATAGGATCAAGGAGGCTGAGGGACCTTTTCCCACAGAGAAAGACTGCCCAGTGGGCAGCTTCCTACCTCCCCTCCTGTGCCCTGTCCTCCAGCCTCCTCCTCATCCTATGCCCCACTGCACTTCCACTGCTGTGCACCAGCACAGTCGCCACCACAGAAGCTTCCCAATGTCACAGTAGTCACCAATGCCCCACCCTTTGCTCTAGGACCTATAAAAGTCCCTTGACCCACCACTCACTGAGCTCCCAGACCTCTAAGGGTATCCAACCATGGTTGGAAGCAAGAGAACCTGGAGCAAAAGCTACCCACTTCTACATGGGAAGAAAGAAGACTGGATTTGTGGAACCAAGGAGGCAGAGGAGACAATGGCCAGAGCTGTGACCATTGCTGCAGAGCCCATGGAGGTGTACCTACCTCCAGATGAAGAACCAGTGGAGGTGGATCCAACTCCAACACAACTGGGCTCCACCACCAGCAACACAGCTGGCACCATCATGCCAGGGCTCTCATTGACACAGCCACACCAGCACCATTGGAGGTCCAGGTGCCCAGCTCCGTACCTATTGCACAGCCTCCACAACCAGAATTAGCTGGGAGGCCACCCATTAACATCTAGCAGGCTTTCCTGCAGGACGGCCTCCATTCCCATCCCCTATCCCCACTCCTCATGAAAAGGAGCCATCTCTTCTGCTTGGCTTCCTTTTGACTGCTGCACCGGAGCAACAAGAGACCCATCAGAGAGGTGGGTCCTGGAGGTGGGGATGTCTCAGCCTGAGGACAAGGCTACCCAACTGTGCTGGAAGAAAAAGACAAACCCTCTGTGCTGGTGTGCAGAGAACAGCAGCAGATCAATGAAGAAAGTTAGACAGAGCTGTTCCTTGGGAGAAGCCACAAAAGCAGCAGCCGGTGACCAGCGATGCAGAGATCTTAAATGTGGATCCAGCAGAGAACATCATGAGACCCAGGTGTGTCCATCAGCCAGATAAAAGTCTGTGGCCAACGCAGACCAATTCTCCAGAGAATGGCAAAGGGCCCAGGTATGACCATCCACCAGAGGACGAGGCTATGCCCATGGAAGTGGATCCACCACAAGATCACAGGATCACAGGACTGCAGGGGTTGGAAGGGACCTTGAGAGACCATCAAGTCTGAATACACCTCCAGAAAGGCTTCAGACCCCCTGCCTGCATTTCTGCCTCAGCCTGTCTGCCACGCCGAGTGGCCAACATGTCAGTCTTTATAGAGTGCTACTCCCTTGCAGCCCGGGATGAGAAGAGCAGCGTGCCCTGCTCGCCTGCCTCGTGGGAACTGTCTGCACAAACTGCCCACGCCACCTCTTCTGACGAGCCATGTCCTGTTTGCCCGTCCTGTTCGTTGTGCTCCTCAGTCACTGCACTCCCCAGTGACTGCCCTTACACTTGTGGGTGCAAGCCCACTGCTGCTGGCCCTGTCCCTCTGCATCAGAGCACTGGCACCAAGAGGAGGGCTAATGGTGCCCGGCAGCTGCTCCCTGACAGGGACTTCCCATCACCCGCCCAGGCGATTCATCACTTCGCGGTGGAATGCATCCGTCCCAGAGCAGAGCACCTCGCAGAAAGGCCAGTAGAAGCGGGGTTTTTTTCAAAGGTTCAACAAAGGAAAGTGCAAGGCTTTGCACTTGGGTCAGAGTAATCCCAGATAGACATACAGACAGGGAGAAGAACTGCTTGAGAGCAGCCCTGCGGAGAAGGACCTGGGGGTCCTGCTGGATGAAAAACTGAACACGGGTGAGCAGTGCGCTCTTGCAGTTCAGAAGGCCAATGGTATCCTGGGCTCCATCAGAGGAGGGGGGGCCAGCAGGGACAGGGAGGTGATTGTTCCTCTCTGCTCTGCCCTTGTGAGGCCCCATCTAGAGTACTGTGTCCAGGTCTGGGGCCCTCAGTACAGGAAAGATATGGAGAATTTGGGGACAGCTCAGAGGAGGGCCATGAAGATCATTAGACAGCTGGAGCAACTCCCCTACAAAGACAGGCTGAGGGAGCTGGGCCCTTTCTCACGTGCTAGTACCCTGCTCAGGCCATGATCTGTATTTTTCCACACACTCCCCACCATTAACTTGGACATGACAAACAATATGGACATCCTGAAGGCTCATGTTGGATCACCCAGCAATGAACAATTCTTTAATGGATCGCTGATGGCTATGTAAGTCCTTCTTTCCCATCTTTGCCCTCGTGAAGAAGCAGGATCTCATCGTTACAGTCCCTTCCAACCAAAGATATTCTATGATTCTACTGAGGCTAGGTGGCGGGGCCCTCGGCAGCCTGATCTAGTGACTGTGCACAGTAGCAGGGTTGGAGACAGATGATCTTTAAGGTCCCTTCCAACCTAAGCTGTGTTATAATTCTATGATCTTCATGGAGCCCATGGATCTTCCTCCAGGCTGGGAATTAGGAAAAGGTTCGCACTGGTGGGCATGGAAAAGGCTCCTCAGGGCAGTGGGCACGGCCCCACGCTGTCAGAACTCAGGGAGCATTTGGACGCTGCTCTCAGACATTGGGCTTGGATTTGAATGGTGCTGTATGAAGCCAGGAATTCGACTCTGCAATCCTCGTGGCCCCTTCCACCTCAGGATATGCTGTAATTACATGGCTAGAAGCATGATTGAAATGAGGTGGCCAAAACTAAAGGCTACCTCAGTTCCAGCATCAGCCCTGCCTTATCCCCAAAGTTACACACCGTGCCGTGCAAAAAAAAGCCCAGCACAGCCCAGAGGCCTCCTGGGGAGGCAGGCCTGGCTCACACGAGCCACCTCGGCCCCACGGACACGGCCCTGCAGCAGCGAGGCTCGTCAGCCCGCGGAGCCCGGGCCCGTGAGGACAGTGCGGGGGGAACAGCCGCAGGACCGGGCACGGGGGGGCGGCAGCAGCGGAGCCCTCAGCGCGGCGGCAGGTTGAGGGCAGCCGCAGCCCCGCTGCTGCCACTGAGCATGCTCGGCTCCTCCACATCCGCCCCCGCTCGGCCGCCGAGACGCGGGGGGGGGAGGTTCCCCGCCGGTAATAAGCCCCTCGCAGGTGGCGGAGGCGGCGTGCGGGGCTCGCTGCCGCCATGAACCCCGGCAGCGGGGGGGCGGCGCCGACCTTCCCCGGCCCCGTGCAGTGTAAGTGCCGCTGCGCGCCAGCGGGTATGCGCGCTCCGGGGCCCGCGCGGCGGAAG
>WBMW01000671.1:86038-98161 GCA_013396635.1 Penelope pileata
AGGCCCCGAAACCTGAGTAGCGCAGGAAACAGGCGGGAGCGGAGCCCGGGAACCTGGCTGGGGGGAACCCGGGAATCTGGGTGAGCGCCGCGGCCCGCGTGGGCCGCGCGGAGCCGCCGGGAGAGCCGGGCCGGGTGTCCCTGCGGGATGGCCCCGCGCCCGCTGCGAGGGGCGGAGCCACGGGGCGAGTGCCCACCGCGGGGTGCAGCAGGGCCCGGAGAAGAGCCCTGTGGGGCTGAGGGCCTGCAGGGAGCGTGCCCAGGGGTACAGGGGTCGGTTACCCGCAGTCCCTGCACGACCCGGCAGCCCCGGGGCTCCCGCAGCTCTGGGTCGGAGGGGGCGGCCCCGGGGCGTGCGGCCGCGGAGCGCCCGAGTGCTGGGGATGAGCAGTGCCGGGTGCTGTCACTGTGCTGGTCTGAGCTATTGACCTGCCGCTGTTTCTCCAGTTCCAGGAGGCACCACGGTGCTGGTGGAGCTCACCCCGGACATCCACATCTGCGGCATCTGCAAGCAGCAGTTCAATAACCTCGATGCCTTCGTTGCGCACAAGCAGAGCGGCTGCCAGCTCACCAGCACGGCCACCGGGGCCACCAGCACCGTCCAGTTCGTGTCCGAGGAAACAGTGCCCTCGGCGCAGACACAAACCACCACCAGGACCATCACTTCGGAGACCCAAACCATCACAGGTACCACAGTGCTCCAGAGCGCTCAGCACATGCACAGCAGTGACGTTCTGTGGCCCCCTGCTCACGTGTCCTCATTGTGCTAAGTTGAAAAAAGTGTTCACGTTATTGGTCACACTCACATTAGTTGTCACATTCAACGTTAGTTGTCACGTTCAGACAAGCAAATGAAGAAAAAGGAATGGTGTGCAGCCTTGGTTTTGGTATGACAACAGCTACTTTGTTAGCTGCAATATGAGTTCACTTAGCTCAAATCTAATGTGCTACATAACCAACTTGTGCAAACCAATTAAAATTGTCAATACTTATGAAAAGTAATCAAAGTGCTATGCATTTTATTTTTTTTAAGAGTGCTTGTGATGAGAAACAGATTCCGGATTGCTGTCAGGCTCTAATCCAGGCCTTTTTATGTGAGAACACTGCATTCCCTAGCGTTACTCCCACAGCTAATTGGCAGGAAAAATATTACTCAAAATTTCTGCATATGCAAAGTGTCAAGTGAAGTCCTGATCCCACAAACATTTAAATAAAACTAGAATTTTGTTCCATGGATGAAAGTTTGCCCATCTATATATAGTTAAATTTTGTTTGATTTCAGTCTGAGACCTCAGTAAAATCCAAATCTTTTTAAGTTGGATAGACAGATTAGGACAGAGAATCTGGAAGAGCAGTGAAGCAAACTGAATTCAGGGCTCACTTCCAGGAATTTTTGTATTACAATCCCTCAACTCCATGTGAGTTTTGGATGAGTCACTTTTCTGCTTCATATTTACTCATCTTTAAAATGAGGGCTGTTATATCCTCCTGCTCTTTTGGGGTATAACCTTTAATTGATTTAAGAGCTGGTACTTTGTGCTGACAGAGTTGTACCCATTACAAGTAACAGTTGAAAACAGTACAGTTGAAAGAAGCTAAGCTTTTTAATAGATATATTTTTTATTTATTTATTTGCATGATGTCTTTTTGACAACATTAGCTATATAAATAGTTTGTTTTTTTTTTTTCCTTTGGGCTGTAGTGCAGCCAGTATTTAAAAACAAACAGAACTTTATTAATGTAAGACCTGGACAGGCATCAGAAGAAACGGAACACTTAACAGAACAGTCAGTTTGGATTCGAAGAGGGAAACAAGTGAGCCGATGTAGGGTCATAAAAAGTTCAGCACTGGGTCTTAACAGAGTTTTCATCTGATCACAGGGTAGCAAGGGACAGAAAAGCCTTTCTCCTTTCCCCTTCCACCCTATTAATAAGAAGCTAGGAAGAAAAATGTTGCTGAAAAATGAAAACAATACAGAAGTAATTAATGAGACTGGAAAATAATTAGTAAGGTTTTACTGATTTGACAAGTTATCAAATTGAACTATTCTGTGTTTAGTTTCTGCACCAGAGTTTGTTTTTGAGCATGGCTATCAAACATACCTGCCTAGTGAGAGCAGTGAGCCTCCGACTGCCGCTGTCGTCTCTGCACCGCCAAAAGCACGTTCAAGAAAATCAGCTTCCTCACTTACACAGAAGAAACTGAATTGTTGCTATCCAGGTAAGGCGTGGACTATGTTGTCTTCCTTTTAACATTGGTGCATAGGAGGGCTATCTGAGCACTGAAGGTGCATGGAGCTTGGAGGGCAACCAGCATAAGGGTGTGACCACTGATTTGCCTCCATGAGGAACTATTAGAAAACTAAAGTTCGTAGGTAAGCTAGTCAGTTTTTTAAGCAAGCATAGGGAAACAAGATGGGGAATTAATTTTCTATGAAGAAAATATTCTTGAGAAGAAACAGAATGCCCAGAATATGGTAGTAAGTTGTTGTTGCTATTATTTTGTTACATTTTGTCATGAATTTAACGGTGTTCTTTTCTTAATCTTATCACTGTCAGGTTGCCAGTTCAAGACTTCCTATGGTATGAAGGATATGGAACGTCACGTGCGAACACACACAGGTTTATATAGTTGCTTTATTTTGCTTTTCGTTGTTTTTTTCCTTTTGGCTTCTTACAAAAATAATTTTCGTACAAAATAACATATCTACAGATAAATTAGCTAAAATATACGTATGTCTGTATGTTCTAGAATTGCAGTTCTTAGTGCTTGGGGAATTGCCCCGTTTTGGTAAGCCACATGCCACCCTGGGCTGTACCGCTCACAGCTATGAGCCATGAACACTGTACATAGGTTTAAGGCCCAGTTAAACTTCTGAGATGCAGACTGTGTATTTATCACGGTGCAATGTGATGGTGTGTAAACACAATTAGCCCCAATCAGATAATTATTTCAGCAGTTCACCTGCCTTCTCTCAAAACACCGATTTATTTCAGTGTCGTAAGGGGAGAAAGTTCCAAAGAGCCTTCTAAATTTTGTGCACTTGCATATGCAGCCTTCTGGAGCCTCAGCTGATTGGCTGGCTGACAGCTGAAATCCTATATCCAATTTTGGAAAAGCAGCCACGTTGCTAGTTGAAAGTGTTTTGCAGGGTTTTTTTTTGGTAACATCCTTATGATGTGAAAAATTCTTCATGTTTTGATGTTCTCCTGTTTCTTTCAGGAGACAAGCCCCATAAGTGCGATGTTTGTAACAAATGTTTTAGTCGCAAAGATAAGCTGAAGATGCACATGCGGTCTCATACAGGGGTGAAGCCCTACAAGTGTAAGCACTGTGACTATGCAGCTGCTGACAGCAGCAGTCTCAACAAGCACCAGCGCATTCACTCCAATGAGCGTCCTTTCAAATGCCAGATCTGTCCTTACGCAAGCCGCAACTCCAGCCAGCTGACTGTACATCTCAGATCCCACACGGGTAAGCTTATGCCAAAGTTCATATCTGTAGAAGTTTGAAAGCCATTTGGAAGATTTTTAAAAGATATACAGGTTTTGTCAAGATGCCAGGAAGTGCCTGTTTGAATTCTAAGAAGCATCAAGGCATCAGGTTTCTGTGAATTTCTTGGGCACATAATCTAGTAGGGCAAGACAGCTCTCCTAAAAATACCTAGAAGCAATTGGAAGACAGATCTGACTCTAGGTGGTAGTTCTTTTTAAATTGATTTTGGAACTGCCTATTAAGATGTTCTTAAATCGATAGAATTTAATGGATCAATAAATAATTAGATCCTTGGGAGCATCTGGGGTCCTATCTGCGTCTCTCAAGTCTGGTCCACCATATAAAAAACACTGAAATTTTTGAATTTTGAAATAATAATTCAGCCACTTGTATCAGTGGAAACTTCAGCTGCATAATTTAATTTCTTCCATCAGTAAATTTGCAAGTAACTAGCAATTTAAGTTGCACCTTTTTTGACCTTTCTTTGTAGTACCTTCCGTGTGCAGTCTGATGGGCATTAACAGCGGAGTGTGATCAGCTGGAACTGTATTCTGCCCACGTCATATTCACTCTATGGATAGAAAGCTTTAGCCTCCTGGCTTACAGACATTGTATCATCCTAACCCATTTGTCTGTTTTCTTTTAATCAGATTTCACGTTTATAGGTTGTTCCTGTGAGCGACTTGCTGTACAGTTTTCTCTGTATGTTGTTTTTCACCTAATCCAGGTTTTAGTTTCTGTGTTGTCTTTTATATATTTGATTAGTTCTGTGAATTTTAGCTGGTTGTTATGGTTCAGTGATTACTAGATTAGCTTTGAACCTATCCTGCATCTGATTCTGAATTCAAGTACTAAACAACATTAGTTCAGATGTGTGCAAGATGGGATTTATTTTGAGTAGATAAAAGAAATAAATCCCTTGTGCATTGTGAAGGAGGGGAGAGTTAAACTAATCTGTCTCTAGCAGAAAAGAATCATACTTCTCAAATCTGCTGTGATGGAATAGGCAGGACTGTCAGGCAGTTGTTTTACAAGTTTCCCTCTTTCTGTTACTATACAGGAAGACGTGATGGTCAGTCAAAATAATATAGGGTGTTATGAGATGTTGTCTCATAAGTTAGTAATGCAGTAGTTGGAGAATAAGGTTTTGCATTTCCTGCATGTAATATAGGAGTGTGTATGTGTATAAACTGATATGTATGAGCAGGGCTGCTCTGAACTGGTTGTGGGAGAACATCTGAACAATCATGATACTCTTGCGTTCTCAGTAGAGTTAGACTTCTGGGGCATTAAATATTGCAATAATTGCAGTGAGATTTTAGGCTGCCTTTTTTCTTTCTGGCAAATCAGCCTGTTGCTTCTTAAGCAAACAAATTATGCTGAAATTGAAGTCAAGGCTTTAGTTTGGTTTTCCTTTTCATTTCTCTGAAATCATATCCTTTTTGTTTGTTTGTTTTATAAAAAGACTTTTTTTGATCAAATGAAAGGAAACGCAATTGTTTAGAAGGTAACCATTTTATCCTTCTTAGGTTACCAAACTGTTACACACACAGCCAATTTTAGGAGAAAAGTAAGACTGGTTTCTAGAACATGTTCCCTACTACAATAAAATTAGTCATTCTGTAGGAAGTAAATGTAATTTATGTCAACTGGAGTCAAATCTTCTACGTGGCATTACTTGGTGAACTTGTCATCTAAAAAGCAGTTTCCTGTTGAGTAGAAATACTCTTAAAGTGAATGATTCCAGGGTCAGAAGCTCCTTTTTTTAATTATGTCAATAATACATGAACAGAAATGTAAAGAAACTGATGTCATAGACCACTCTTTAAATAAACAGAACAAACATGATTTGCTATATTCAATAAAATTCCTAATTCTTTTTCTCATATTGTTCTGCCCAGTATGTGAAAATTAACTCATTGAAATATGTAGAGAGCCTTCGTCAATGAAGTAGATAAAAATTCAGTAGCTGGGTATGCAGCTGAGATTTTAAAATAACTAGATGAGCAAACAGTGCATCTTCATTAATAAAATCTGTTCAATACAGATAATGCAGCATGTGTCTCAATTATTAAGCAGATACATGGATTAGCACAGTAGGCCACAACTCAGTATGAAAAATGTGCAGCTAAAACCATGACATATGTAGCTGGGTAAGCAAATTATGCAAAGTTATACAGTTATCACAAACTCTGTAAAATATTAACTTATAAAATAAATTAGCTATTTGCAGTTTGATTATTAAAGGAAAAAAACGCTTGTTGAAGCAAGTAGGCTCTTTCTCCTCCCATCACCAAGCATGTGTCAGCACCCAGTAACACAATTGTTCCAGTTTTTCAAAATAATACCTGAAAACTTTATGCTCAGGTTACTTAGAAAACCGTATTTAGATTAAAGAAAAAGGTGAAGGGTGTTATTCAGTAGAGTTGGTTTGTTTGCTTTGGATTTATTTGTTTTTCATAATAAATTCAGAAAAGAGTCACTGCTTTTTACGCTGGAGTTGAATATGTACAGATTGATGGATGTGCAGCTTAACTTGACCATGCATTTTGTGACACAATCCTGCAAGGAAAGAAGATGCCAGACAGTGGCTTGGATCTGGGCAGTTCAAATGGTTGTTTCTGTAGGTGGTATGACATGAACAGGCTACTAACTATCTTACAGATGAGTGTGTTCCTTTTTTTTTGGTTTAGAAGTTAAGAATTTGACTTAACTTTCAGCTAAATAGGTTTTGGGTCAGGATTGCTCTCATAAAAATTATGCACTTAGTCATGCAAACAGGTATATAAAATACTTACGTGAACTGATACTGTGTGGATACAAACTGATATTAGAGTTTCTTGAATCTGTAGAATATTAGTAGGTGTGATGCAAATACCTCTTTCTTAGTATAATGTTAGAAACGCATTTCTCTGAAGCCACGTATTTGTATGCATGTTTCATTAGTCTCTCATTTCTCTTTTTCAGTTACATTTCTGTATCCATGATTTCCCCCATTTCTGTATAATTGTAGTAACGCTGTTTCTTGACATTCGTTGAGTTATGGACTTTTATCCATACACCTGCCTATATTCTGGATGTGTTTTCACTACTTTTCTGTGCTGCACCACATGAGCCAGAGCGAGGAATTAACCAGGCCAAAAAGTAATCGTTTTTTCTTGTCAGCTAATGTAACTCGCTGTGTGAATAAATGTTGGTGCAAGAGGGGCCCTTAGGAGTATATGGTTGAGCAGTGGGGCTGGTGCCCATTGGGCGTCTGTTTCCGTAGAAGCCTGAAACTTAGCTGAGTTTAAATTTAACCCAGGAGTCTCGCTGCAGATCTTGTACTTCAGGCCTGAGATATGCATGTGTTTATGTTGATTTCTTAGACTTCAAAAATATAGTTGTTACAGTGTTTAATGAATTTTAAATGTTAGTTGAGGCATACTGTTGCTAAAGAGGGACAAATGAGAAACTTGAGTTGCTTTTTCAGAGCACGCTGAGCAGTTTTATGAACAAAATGAACTAGAAATTGATATTATCTGAAATACAGAGAGAAACAATAGTATGGACAGGCATTCTTTTGGAGAATCTGCACACAAATATGCCACGCCAGGTGATAAATACTGTGCCCTTAAAGTTCACTATGTCTTGAAAATATACTGGAAGGTTACAGATATTTAGAACAAATCAGCTGTACATATTTCACTATAGCCTTGGTCTCTCCAGGAGAAAAATGGGTCTCGGTGTCTCATCTGTAACTTGAAATGTGTTTTTTGTTGACAGGAGATGCTCCTTTCCAATGTCAAATGTGTCCTGCTAAATTTAAAATCAACTCAGACTTGAAGAGGCACATGCGTGTGCATTCTGGTGAGAAGCCTTACAAATGTGAGTTCTGTGAGGTTCGGTGTGCTATGAAAGGAAACTTGAAATCGCACATTCGTATCAAACATAGCATGGAAAATACTCTCAAGTGTCCAGAGTGTGAGTTCCAGTGTGGAAACAAAACAAGCCTTCGGCACCACATAAGAACTCATCAGCCTGAGCAGCCAGTGAAGTGCTCGGAGTGCAATTACTCTTGCTCCAACAAGGCAGCTCTGAAAGTACATGAGCGAATTCACTGCAAAGATCGTCCTTTCAAATGTGAATTCTGCACCTTTGATACCAAGCAGCGGAGCAACCTGACGACTCACGTGAGGAAAGCTCATGGAGACAAAGTCAAGACCAAGAAGCAAGCTGTGGAGAAGAAGGAAGGAGACAGACCAAAGCAAGGTGGCTCCAGGCAAGTTGCCAAATTAGATGCCAAGAAAGCATTTAAGTGTGATCTGTGTGATGCTTCCTTTGTCCGGGAAGATTCTCTTAGAAGTCATAAGAAGCAGCACAGTATGTACAGTGGATCTAAAAACAATGAACTGGCTGTTCTGCAGCTCCAGATGGATCCCAGTCGACAGACCAGTGCCCCAATTACTGTCAGTCACCTCCAGGTCCCGATTCAGGCTGCTCAGGTTTCTCCGTACAATGAGGGAAGGGTCAAGATCATTGTGGGTCACCAGGTCCCTCAGACTAACAGTATAGTTCAGGCTGCATCAGTGAATGTTGTGCCCCCTGCACTAGTTAGCCAGAATCAGGAGGAGCTCTCAGCCAACAGCCGCTTGCAGCTTCTGGGCCAAGTCAGCTTGTTGGCACCACCTCCACCTCCCATATCTCAGAGTGAAGCAGGGCCTGTGGCACAGCCAGCGGTTCTTCTCACAACCCATGACCAAACTGATGGAACTGCTTTACATCAGACTTTGATTCCTGCTGCTACTGTCAGCAGTCATGAGGCTTCAGCAAACCAAGCTTTCATCACCAGCTCTGGAATCAGCTGCTCTGACTTAGAAGGCCTTAATGCTTTGATACAAGAAGGAGCAACAGAAGTGACTGTGGTTAGTGATGGAGGTCAGAGTATTACAGTATCTACTTCAGCTCCCCCTCCTCCTATCTTTTCCTCATCCTCTCACACAGAAGCCCCTAAGCAGACCTACTCTATCATTCAAAGCGGAGCCCATACAGCTTTGCTGTGTCCAGCAGACTCCATACCAGATTAGCCACAAAAAAACTAAACGGATTTCAGCCAGAGGCACTGCTGATTTCAGCAGAAATACATAAGGAATAAGTGAATACAGAATTTGTCCTACAAAGCCAAATACTTTCCACATACATATTCTACTTGTCTGTACATGGAAACATACATTTTATATGTGGAAAAGAGGTTGTGTGTATTTATGTGCCTCTATTGAAATTGAAGGCGGTGTTCTTTGTAAAACGTGTTGATAATTTCACTAAGCAGTAAGCTTCCCAGAATATGATTCTTGTACTGTGCTGGCTAAATTCATCGTAAGGTGATGTTTTCTTATTTATCTTCACAGCAGACTTGTTCTTTCCTGTATACTCCAAAAGATAATAGTTCACACCACTCTGAAGTACATTTTTAAGTAAGGTCTGTTTATGTATGCGTTCACTGGATGTGGCTGATAGTTATCTGTAAGAAATGTCTACAACCAGGTCTAATGCAGCTCTAGTGAAGGTTATGTGACCTATTCCTTAATTTCAGGAGAAGTTCGTAGCGTGTGACACTTGGTCTGGAAGTGCTTCTGCAGAAGACAAAGTAATCATTTTTAGAAGACAAGAATTATGTCCATTCATTGGTAGTAGCTAATTTGTTAGTGAGAACATTATTGCAGATCATACATATGGCACAGTGATCTGTGTCAGAGGCACCTGTGTTTTGAAGAACAGAACAATCACAAATATATTTTTTACAAACGCTGCTTAAATTTTGTTTTTATTTTGATGTTACACGTTAGAAGTTGCATGGGTGGAAGAAGTACCTTACATTTTGGTACTGTTCTTTTCCAGTTTAAGGGGAAAAAGGAAAAGATTGACTTCATGCAATTAAAAAAATAAGAATTATGTAATAAAAAGATTCTCATCCAAGGTTTGCATCTCTAGCATAAATTCAGGTTGGATCATGAGATAGTAATTTACCATTAAATGAGGTACATATCTTGAATGAATGCTGGGCTGTGTTTTGTATTATACAGTATTGGTCCTATTTGGCAAGTGTTCTTGTGATGATAGCTAGTAATATCTACCATATCACTGTGGCACTACCCAGTTGAAAGACAGACTCTCAGCTTGGAAAAAAGACAGCTCTATAGGTTCCTGGATCTGCAAAAATGGGTGATCATTTCCCAGCCAGACAGCATCCACGGGCAATTGTTAACATGCACGAAGACTGGAGAAAGGCTGTTATCAAAACCAGCTCTGAGATTCCCTCTTGGGGAATCAAAGTCAAGTTAAATTTCACAGTATTTGCTAGTGGAAGACATTGAATGATTGCTTTATGTTCTAGAAACATGCTTGGAAAACTTACAAAGAAGATTATATAATTAGGGCCACTTTCTGAATAGGTCTTGTGTTTGAATTTTTTTCTTGTTTTGTTTTACAGCCTCTATTTTGTGTATGCGGGGGTGCTCCCCACTGTTTCCCTATGTGGTGTGTACATCATGTACAGCATAAAGCTTTCTGCTTTACCATACAGATAGAAAACTTCAATCATAGCTTTCAAGTACAGGTTGTTCTCAAAAATGTGACCTCTGTTTTTTGTTGAACAGTTCCTTAAACTTGAATCTTCCAGTAACACTGTCTTCATTTATTTATTGGAAACAGTATTTTTGGAAATCCGTTCTGCCTGCCTAATCCTTGATTCAAAATTAATGTTCTTTAAAAAAAAAAATTCCAAATCATGTACATTTTAGAGTCTGATCTCTGATTTGGACTGCCTTACATTTTGTCCTTCCACTTACAGATGTCAGAAGAGACCACACATCAGTTAGGAGAGAATTCATGAATGCTTAATTAAAGAGGCATTATTAAAGACTTCTTTCGTAGCCCCACACTGTGCTGAAATATGCGGTAGAAGTTCCGAGTTCACTGACAGCTATGTTTCAGGATATATGCCTGCACTTGTTCTCCAACTTTTCCAGTGATGTACCAGTTTTTGTCACCTGTTATCCCTTCCCTACAGATACCTGACTTCTGAGGCTGACAAGGCCCAGTTCCAAGTCACCAGGTGCACCTATTTTTGTATAAATGAAAAGTAGATGGGAGGATTTTACCTTATTAGATCACTGCAGAGGACTCATTGAGAATAATAAATTGAAATCCTCAATGCTTTGAATTTTAATGCTGGTATTGGTGTTTCATGGCTCTTCAGTCATGCCTCATTGTTGTGCCTGTAGCACAGACCTGATCGTTGCAGCCATGGCTTTTAAAGCACTTGGAAGATTAAAAGCAGCACGGGTAAGTGCTTGATCGTACTGTCTGTGTTCCCTGGTGCCCGGGTTGTACATGGTCACTGGAGTAGCACGGATCAAACCCTTTACATTACCTTTGAATTAAAATGCATGGCACAACAACTATTCTTTGCTATTAACTCCACACATAGGTGTATGTATGTGCGTGGTTTAAACCATTGGGCTATGGACAGTGTCTTGTGCTGATGATCTCAGAGATTTCAGTGGCTCCAGGCCACATGCATACAGGGAGGTTCCATGCCCTGAGTGGGGAGCTGGCAGGCAGAGTCTCCAGCGTGGAGCTCCCCAGGTGCTCCCACTGTGCCTTACTGCTCTGATTTTAATGTACAAGGTTGGAGGTGGGTGTCCCAGCTCCCGATACCAGTGGGTAAGGCAGGCAGGCTTTCAGGTACAGAAAATTGTAGCAAGCTTAAAGTCTTGTAAGTGCAAATATAGTGGCAACTAAGAAGTGACATTGCTTTTACACTTGTTGGTACGTACAGACTCTGCGTGCAGGGTTTTATGAGCATGAAGTATTTTGTATCATCTATAGGTGGTGCTAGAGATCCAGATAAATTTTTAAAGTGTGGTCTGTTCTGCTTGATGATATTTCCTGTTGAACAGTTCCCTGCTTTTAACTCTTTCCCAGGTACAGGTGGTAAAAATATTTCAAAATCCACTTTTATAAAAAATTACAGAAAGTGTAGCTATAAACATCTTACTTTCACTTAATATAAAAAGCAACTGATATATATATAGTTTTCTACTGTTAATATCTTATGAAGCAAAATTATGTCCCGAAGTTAATCTCATAACATTATCTGATGATTTTTGACTCACTGTTAATTGGTTTTAGCCTGTACATATTTTGCAGCTGAAGAATTGCAGTGCAGTGCAAGAATGACAGAAAATGAGGTTTTCACAAGGTTGATGGTTAGAATTGCAATTATCCGTGTTTGCACTTGGCCAATAGACCTGCACCCAAGGGATGCACCAGCATGTCCAGGAATCTCATGTTCAATCTATGTCGTGCTTAACGTTACAGAGCTCTCTTATCTGCATTTCAGTTTCAAAAAAAAAAGAGACTTGTTTACCTTCTAAAATAGGAAACCAGTAGATTTGTCATATTGTAAAGACTAACCTTCATTCTGGTCCTGTATGTGCCTCTAAGATAAACAGGAAAGATAACAAAATGGTGTGAATGAATAGACAAAGCTTAGTGCTGCTTCTTCAACATTGTTTGGCTGATTGCATTATTTTAAAGTGCACAATCTAGAGAGGCTTCTTCCCTCCACCCAAAAAAAAAAAAAAA
>WBMW01000671.1:98190-150510 GCA_013396635.1 Penelope pileata
AAAAGAAAAAGGTGATAAGCAAGGCTGAAGTGGGAGCAATTTTTTTTTCAGTTTTCTGTTTTTGTGTTTGACAGTAATGGCCTTTGTGTTTTGGAGCTAGTAAAAGCAGATTGTTTTAATCTCTGATATTCATTTAATACATTCTTCATGTTATCAACAGAATTGTCCCTTGAGAGAGCATGGTAATTCATAACAAGTGGCTCTTGTAGAGCTTGCTTGCTTTCGTGCTCATGGTAAATAAATTGTATGCCTTCCTAGAGTTCTGCCACGGAGCTCCGTATTTTCTCGTCTCTTTCCAGGAGACAATACTTGGATGGATTTTGTTGCTTGTGCCTCAGATCTCCAAACCCTGCCTGGTAAGCACCAAGAGCCTCTTTGCACATGTGGCACAGAACGAGCAAACCTGGCTGCCCTGGCTGCTGGTCGGGAGTGCGCCGTACGCTGTACAAAATGGATGGTGTTTACATTGCATTGCACTGAGCTGGCCTTGAGAGGAAAATGTAAAACTAAATAGGCCCCAGGTAGGTTCCTTCCACACATTCACTGCAGTTTTTGCTCTCTACACACCCTGTCCTTTTTAAACAGTTTGCTTGTGGGATCCCACATGTGAATCACAGTGTCTTAAAGTTCTCCCTTTTCTGTGAGTGCCTCTGACTGCTTAAAGAAATGAAGTTAACAGCAAGAACGTTAGCAGGAACACTAAGAAAGCTGCAGTGTGTAGTATGTATGCATTTCAAATTAAGCAGCCCCGCACTCTTTCTTCCCTCCCAAACTTTTAATTTTTTTTTTGTCATAGTCATTACTCCATGTCACTGCTGTTTAAAATCAGACCCAAGCATCACATGGGCAGAGGCTTATCCTCTGCAAGGCCTACTAGAATGTGCTTTCCCTCTGCTTTTGTGAGGCAGAAACATGCAGCAGGAAAAAAAAGTTGCAAGTGCAGAGAAAATTTTGTCTTCAGTACCTTTCATGGTGGCAGTTACCTGTCTGTGCTCCTGCAGAAACAGTGCTGAGATGTCACAAGAAACCAGCAGCACTCTGGGCTGAGTCCTCTATCAGTGTTACCACTATCATTTATGCGGTTTTGATAAACACTTTACATGTCATTTGCATCAAAATGGCAGATTGCTGCTCAAAATCGGCATCAATTTGTTCCATGCACAGGGTGGTTGCTGGGGGTGCAGATGCACAGGGCGCGCTCCTGGGTGACTGAATGGGATCAAGTCCTCTTGTGAGAAGAGACTTATAAACAAGAGAACTTGGCCCAAAGCTAGTTCCTTCAGGATGAGGGGGAAAACCAAGTTTATATTGGGAACACATGGGTTTTGCAATTAAAAAATCATAGTCAGAAGATTTCCCAGTCATTTTGGCAGAGCTGTTTGTTGCTATTATCTGACTGCAGTGGAAAGTACCTTCTGTTGTGGGGTTTAAAAGTGTTCTTTAAAAATGTCAGAAGCATGCCTAAACATGCCTTTTTTTTAACTTTTTTTTTTTTGATACATTTGTCTTGTTCTGTATTTCTGATTTTCGAGTTGTTTATTTATGTTTGATGTTTGCATAGTCTGTCATCCTTTTTGCAGTGTGATGCTCTGGTGTCTCTAAAAATATTTGCTATGTCCTCAACGGAAAGGCTTCTGTCCTGTAATTTCAGGCATATTGACTGGATACTCTAATGGCCTTTTACATCTCCATGTGGAAAATCTTTAGCCTTGTTATTTAAATTTTAAGAAGAGAAACCAATATTGTTAAGAGAAACTGATGTCTCCTGTCACTTATCCGGATGACCTTTCATAAGGTGATAAAGGTTTCTATAGTGACCTGAGGAAATGATGTCTCAGGTATCATTGTGAATTACAAATCTGCAGCAGGAAAAGCTTTCTTTTCTCTTTCAGGTATCCAGTTCTGCCTTTGCTTTTATTCCAGTTCCAGACATGGAGAAGGGCTCATAAAACATACAGTGTTTGGTTACATGGCTGTCTTTCATCTTTTAGAGTCTTCACAATGTTGTAGGGAAGTTTAAAAAAAAAAAAAAAAAGTCCATGACAAAGCAAAGGGTTTTTTAATGCTATGTAGTATTAGAGTAGTGCATAATATGTATGTTCAGGGTCACATTGTCTGCTGCTGCGATGCCACTGAATCCTGTGACCCGCTATATAATCTATTCCATAAGCTTCAGGATTTTGGTTTGTATCTGTAAGAAGGAAGAATTATGAGTGTTACAAATTCAGCTTTGGCAAAGGTGTCACAGGGATTGTTCTCGGTTCCTGGTCTGAGACCTCTTGTAAACTTGCTTTTAGTGTCTGAAAGTGAAAGCTCTCTTGGTTAGTGGTAGTGGTGGGTGAATTCTGCAGGTAAAAGTTGAACTGAGCTGTTCAGACAATTTTCTAACGATTTCATTTTGTTCACAAAGCAGAAGATCAAAGCTGGAAATCTCTGTACCTTTTTAGATGTCAGCTTCTGAAGGAAATTATCCACCCCCACATATTAACACAAATCACAGCTCCGTATTTCCAAAGTGTGTCTCTGCTTACTGGCCATATTTATTGTTAGATGAGTCAAATGTTTTTTCACTGGGGTAGTGCTGCTGAATTCCCCACCCAGAGAAGTGATGTGCACCTCAGAAGTGTGTTGTGAGGCTGAGAATAACTCAGATACCTCAGCGATGAGCGCGTTGCAAATACCTAGATAGGTCCTAGTGATAGTCACCATCTCATGATGGCCTAGAGGAAAATTTGAAAGAACAGGAATGCATAAAGCTGAGCTGCATAATGCATAACAGTCATAATTAATAGATTAAAGTTCTTTGTGAAACATGCTTTCTTATTCTAATAGGAAAGGGACTGCAAATGGTGACATAGTTTTAGAAAAACAACAAGGTAAGATGCCATGTGAAAGTTGTAAAACTAAATAGGTGTTAAAAATGTACCTTGTTTTTAAATTTTTACAAGGCTGATTTAAAGCTTATCATCCCTTTTCCTCATCTCCAGGCAGATGGGTTGTTCCATTTCTGTAGGTAGATCTAGTTGCTGGGGGTCATCAAGAAGTTGCCAGTCTTTGCTTCTTGCTCCCTCTAAAAAGCTTCATAATTTATCATATGAATCAATTTTGCTAAACAGTGTTAATTTTTTCTTAGTTGTAAAATCACATAGTTCAGCTATTGATATAACTTTAATTGGACAGGGATATTCGTGATTCTTTTTTCTTTTTTGAAAAAAAAAAAAAAAAAAAAAGCCTGCCAGCAAAATTGCTTTTTGGTGATGACTCTGCTTGAAAAGTGCTCTGCAGGGGCCCATTCCCAATTGATTATCTTTCACAGCTAATAGCTTCAAAGGCTATTTGGTGGACAGTCCAGTTTTACATTTAAATGTAAATCTTGATAGCCTTGACAGACTGATGATCAGAAAAAAGGGAGGAAAAACAGTAAAATAAATGTACAGCTGGTATAACTTTCACCAGCTCCTCCAGGGGCAATTGTAGTAAAATTAAAATGGTTACAGTTTGACAAAGCTCTTTATAGTGAATGGTGAGTGAAAACTTTCCTCAAAAGGTCCAGCATTAATAAGTTGCTAAATGGCATGTCAACCCTAAAAGTTCAGTACAGTGTCAATGGCTCCCATTTGTGCTTCATTCCAATTCAGGAGTAAAGTTCAAAGCATTGGAGCCACTGGGGTAAAGCTGGTCTTTTGATGAAGCTGCCGCAGAGTAGGCCTCTGGTAAGAACCAAGTTCACATTTGCAGCTTGGACCTGGTAGCAGCCCAGGTGGCATCGGTGTGCGAAGACGCACTGCCATGCCATCCATTTCCTGTGGAAGGGCTCCCACTGGGACTGGGCCTGTTCCATATTCCAGGCACAGAAAGCTGATTGTTGGATTGATGTTGTGAATGTTAGGGTATTTCCTTGCTGTAGAGACCTCTGTGCTTGTGTGTGCACGTGCAGGAGTGTCTGGCAGCTTGCATCTTGCTACCAGGCCAGCTTGCAGCTTGGCCATGCTGTAGCAGGAGCTGGCACTGGGACCTTGTGCTCAGACATGAAAATGAGGCCTGGTTCCTGACAGCCCTGCAAAGACTTGCCCAAGTGAGTCTCTCTGAGACTCTCCAAGTCCCTGACAAACTCAAGGGCCAACTGCACCACACTAAGAAGCACGCATCAGGGGCAGAGTACGCAACTAATGCTGTCCGTCACTGTGTGTGTTCTGCTCACGGGAACTCTGGGAAAAGGCTCTTCACAGCATAACACTACTGAAATAAAATGTTTGAAAAGTAACTCAACTTTCTTATTTTGTTCCTATCTTGCTTAATTTTCTAGCATGCTTCAGGTACTCCTTGCTTAGCAGCAAAGTGAGTTTTCGAGCTATTTGTGTGAGTCAGGGATGAGTCCTTGACCGCCAGAACTGCTTGCAGGGTTACAAATGCAACAGTTTCTGTGGCCTCCTTAGACATCCTCACCATCTGCACCCTGTGGTTATGTAAAATGCTCTGAAGCTGTGGTCAGTGAGTGGTGCTGCCTCTGACACCAAACTGTGCTGCAGAGGCACCATAACCTCAGCCTATGCCTCTGACCACTGCTGAGCATCTGCAAGTGCTGCTGTTCCCTGTGCTCTGCTTCCAAATTCTAGGGGGAAAAGAGGTGGAAAAGGAATTCCTCATCTCTGAAGCATCTTAACTGCTATGAGTAGATGCCTTTTTTTTTTTTTTTAATCATTGTTATCATGGAAACAGTGCCACAGATGCTTACTGCACATTTTCTCCTACTTAGTCCTCATGCATCTTAATGGTCAAAAATACCAGTTAACTGCTGTGCAGCATTTCCCAGATTTTTAATGGAAGAAAAAGGGGACAAAAAGGACAAAATGCTTGGCATAGAAGCTGCTGAGGAACAGATCACAGAAGGAAAGCCTGTCTCAAAAAAAAATGGAAGCGCAAAGACCTAGGAATGCTTGGAGTTGAAGAGAGTGAAAAAGGTGTTTATCCTGAGCAAGGGACTTGCATACTCTGCAAAGCTACCCCTAGTCCTCTGTTTTTCGTATCTACTTCTGACATTATCTGTATCAGGTTTATGGACTTGAGAGAGTTTGTCCTATTGCAATCAAAGTAACCTCTATCCCAGCCCATCCATACGTAGCAATGAAATCAAGAACAGAGCCTGACTGATGTCTGCAATCCTGTTATGGAGCTGGTTGGCAGTGCTTGGTGCCAGCAGGAGGGAGAGAGCAGCATCTGTCACCTTGGGCACTGATCTAAAAGTGGAACGTCCAAGATAGCAAAGTTGAGTAGGGCAGAACTTGTACTTGCAAGTGCAGAGTCCTACACCTGGGGAGGAATAACCATATGCATCTGCACAGGTTAGGGGCTGACCTGCTGGAAAGGAGCTCTGTAGTGGACCCAGTAGACCTGCGCGTTCTGGTGGACAGCAGGTTGGCCATGAGCCAGCATTGAAAAGGTCGAAAATGAAAAGTTTATGTTATGAGAGAAGTAAGAGTATGGATTTTTTGAACCTGTCCCCCAAAGGTGCCTTAGCAGTAGATGTGTCCTGGCATGGGCTCTGTCTTGCAGCAGTCTCCAGCAGCAGAGATCCCTTGTGCGAGGGCTGGATGCACATGGAGGCAGTGGCCTGGACAAAAAGCCAGCTGGTTCTGTGCATGGTTAGCAAATGCCAGCTAGCTCTGAACAGTTGCAGCGAATTATTTAAATTTCAATTAATCCTCTTTTCCTCCCCATGTAGATAAGTCTTTAATAATAAATCCAACTATCAATCTAGCTTATATGGAAAGGCGTGATCTATAAAATCCATGTGCAGCAGTACAAAGCTCTCTCTATATTAAGCTCTGAAAATATTGTTCATGTGGCCAGTGAACTTCACAATCTTTCCATTGACTTCCCTGGGCTCTGTGTTAGATCCTAGTCAAAACGTGCTTGGTGATATGGTTGGTACAGAAACTAGCAGTAAGTTAATACAAAGGAAAACAGAAAAAGACATTTGTTTTACTTGTTCCTTTGCCTTTTTGACACATCCCCTGTTCTGGAGTAGTTTTTCAAATATGCTTCACAATTTATTGATACATGCATGCATAACTGATCTATTTGCATGTGCAAATTTCTCTTATTTGCCATTCATCTACACTTTACATTGTATGCACTCAATTTTTGCACTTGTTAAACAGAAGTAATTTGTATTTGGAGGAAAACTATATCCCCAACACAATTCTTCTATTTACTATGATAACAAATAGCAAGCATTAAAAAACAAACAAAAATAAAGCAGTATTAATTCATACAGAAAATTCATCCAAAGGTTTTCCATTCTATACCTACTATCCATGCTGTAAAGATGTTAATTTATTTAAATCACAAAGACTATCATTATTTTAGTTCATATTTACATGTGAAGATATTTGCTATGAACTAAAGAATTTTCTTCTCTTTCCTTCTGCACTGTTATAAGGGGAAAACAATTAGAAAGAACAATTTCTTTGGAGGAGACTTCTGAAAAACTTAATCCCTATTCCTTTTTATTTTGAAGATGGTCCATTTAAATGATGTCTATATTTTTCTGTGTTCATGCTTGGTAAAAATACGGGTTTCAACTAATGAAAAATTTTTTATGACCCCTGTCCTGCTTGTTCTTTGAGCTGGCTTGTCTGAAGGAAGAAGGTCTCACTATGGAAATTGAGAACAGTTTAGCAATAAGGGGCCAGTTAGCATGGCTGATGAGTTATGCCATCAATACCAAACTGATTTCTAAGATAAATGCAACCCTGAGGCGTAACAAAGCACAAGTTATGGCCAACTGTCTGTGTATGTGATCATCTTATAGTGATAATACAGCTTAGAGTTGCTTTTATCACTAGCTTTGTGAAGCATTTATTGTGGTTTCTGGAAAGAAAAAGATTAAATTAAAAAGACGGTGCAGTGTTATCAGCTAAATTCTTTAGTTCAGCTCCTAACAGTTGAACAAGTTGCCCAGCTGACACTAAATGAGACTAAGAAAAATTGTAGTATAAATGATTTGTTAGAAAAGCAAATAATTTGGGTTACAGTTACTGAGATGGAATTTGAGGCCCCTCAATGACCACATCATCCTTGATGTACAAACAGTTGATAATCTTATCAATGTAAAGTTGCCTCCGTGCTGCATTTAAAAGGAAGTTACCTTTATTCCAGCTTCCATTCCATTGAAATCTGCTATAAATACCTACTTTATAACACTGACCCAATATATAAATTGCTTAGTTCAAAAGAAAAGCTTTTTTGGAGGAAGGGGGAAAAGGAGTAAACGCAGTGTGTTGTAAAAGCTAAGTGGTTTTATTGGCACTTTAAAATACCCTTTTATGCTGAACTCTATCAGCTCTGATTATATACAACAACAGTAGTTATGTATTAAAAATGCGTGTCAATAGTTCTGCTAACACCATGATTTGTCATTTCTGTGCCAGAGGTCCCACAGGCTTGACTGACAAAATCCACCTATGTCTCAAAGGGATCAGATGCTGGAGCACGTTGTTTGCTCAGCAAATTGATAAGAGGTACCATCTCAGTTATTTAAATAAAAAAACTTCATCTATCAACTACAAAAATGCTAAAGCATTCTGCACTTACACACCTCTTCCAGGTGCCTGTTTATGATGCCAGTGAAGAAGGATCATGCCACCATGCCTAGTGCATGCAACCTCTAGAAAAGACTAAGGAACAAGATTAATCATATTTACACGGGATGGCTGATATTCTCCTGTGCTCAGTGGTTTAGTGCTGCCCTCACAGCTAAATGTTGGTGACTACAGAGCATTTGAACTCTTGCTCCCAACACAGCTGTGCTACAAGAGGTAAATGCATGTCTTATTGAGAGGTATTAAGCCTTATATTTTCCATAGGTAAGCAATTCAAAAGCAGCAAGCGTTTTTTGTGTGCCTGAAAAGACAGAGCGCTGCCTCAGACAGCTTGTCTTGTGCTTCTTAAATAAGTGGCATTTAAAGCAAGCAATAACACAACTGCTCGCAGAGATCAGTCACGCTTTTGTAAGGATAGTTTTAAGACAGTACTGTGTATAAGATAGCAACAAAAGTTTCATTGCACTTGACGCGGATGAAGCTGTCCTCAGACAGTGGGCATGGGGCCCTGCTCAGCGAGAGCAGCCTCCTGCCTGCCTCCCTGTGCTGGAACCACAGGCCGAGATGAAGCATCCCTCAGGACAGCTCACTCTGGATTCTCGCAGCTGTATTGTATATAACTTACGGTACTCTGAGATCAGAGGAAGTAATGCTAGAATTCTCCAAAGAGTTTTACTGTTTTGCTGAGGTGTAGCTGTGTTACACATTCCAGATAAACCATCAGGTTTCGGTGACCCTCTTGGCACTCATAACTACTTTTGTGAGCATTGGGTTGGTGACTTCACACTGAGAATTGCAGGGTACCAGGTGCTTCATTTTCTTTTCACACAGCCTCAGCTGAAGGCCAGGCAGCACGAGGCCTGCAGGAGCAGCCAGCTGCCTCCCACCACCATGAGTGACCAACAGGCTGCAGCTGAGGAGCAACCCTTCCTTCTCTCTGTATTCCAGCTCCCTCCCCGTTTGAAGTCGTGCATTTGGGTTCATCTTCCAGTCCCAGTTTCTCCTTGCTGCATACAGTACTCCCTGAAGAAATGCCTATGTGAGAGGAAGGTCTTCCCTGCTACACAGCTTTTGTTACCTCCTGAGGCAAGGGTACCGTGCTGGGGGCTGGAGTTAGTTGTAGGGAATGTTTGGCTGCTCTGCTGCTGTTCTCACTCATCTTTTTGAAAGAAAATGACATTGTATTTGGTGGTTAGAGCTCTTATGCTAAGCAGTGATATCTTGAGCTCCTTTGAGGAGCCTCTTGGCATGTCCAAGCCCTGGGAGGGAATGTCCTGCTGTATGTTTGTAGCAGCTGCTAGTATGAGTCCCTATGCAGATGGGAAGTCCTTAGGATTATTGCTTTAGGGTGACAGCAGTGGCCTTGCTGTGTTTGTAGAGCACCTAGTAGTCTTTTACTCACTTAGAAATAGTACACAGCACTTTTTTTTTAAACTCCATTTATAACTTTTCCATCTGGACTGATGGGCATGGTCACAAAGGCTGGGTATCACCTGACAAGGCTAATCACACCCTGTCTGCTCTGTGTCAGTGGAGGGAAACAGTTTTCTCCAGGGCTGAATCATCACAGTGCTAGCTTTGACTTGACTGTCGGAAGTGCTTCTCTCTCCGCATTGATGCGCGGTGAAATTAAGCCCATGAAGCTGGAGTTGAGTTTCGCAAACGTTCCTTGTAAGGACAAGAAATGTCAGGCTTCCTTCTTTTGTCTGTGCTTGCTTAATTAGAAGTACGTATTCTCACATTCATGAGTAGAAAGACTGCTAAATTAAATACTGATTTTTATTCTGAAATTGTTTGAGCTCTTAGCAAGCTGCGCCGTTCAGCAGTGGTCCCTGGCTAGCAGCCTGTTAACTGAGCAGTGCCTGGGCGCTTCTGGCTGCAGGCACTCTGAGGAACAGCAATGTTCTTGTTCTTCTCTTGTATACAAAATGCAGCAAATAACACCCACAGCCAGTTCTGTAAGTAGCCTTAAGATGTCACTAACTGACTTGGCCTTGGCTTTTTCTGCTGGCTTGCAGCAGAGCATGGGCTGGAGAAGCGGAAATAGGCTGTTATTTTTAACACATCTCCCCCCTCCTACAGTGAGTGACAGACAAGGTGCTGATGTCAATTGGCTAGTGTTACAAGCATTAATTAAGTCAACTAAAAGTCCTTTTAGTTCCTATTCCCTTCTGCAGGGACAACCAACCCAAAAGAAGGGAAAGTGCAGGAGGAAAGGGCAAGCTCTGCGTGCTGGGCACTGTGGTGGGCGCCCACAGAGCATGAAGCAGTGTGAGGGCTGCAGCGAATGCTCGTGTACTGGCAGCATCATGTCATGCACCTCAGTGTTTTGTTCCCTCCCCTCCCTTTTGCTTGAATTAAATCTTGGTTGTAATACAGTTCTTTTAGTTACAGGGTTGTGATGGCTTTTTAATTTCTGCACTGAGATACTTGCACTGGGACAGTGTAAGGATGGATAAAACTAGAGACTGGTAGAAGGCTATTTTGTAGGAGAATCAGTTCGTACCTGCTCCCAAGTGCTCCTTGCAGCTCCTCCCCTGCAGAGAGGCTTCTGGGTGCCTGGATGAGCCCTCAGGAGTCAGCCTGAAGCTAGCACAGCATTACTCGTTATTCCTCATGCTGCTGTAAGTGACTGCAAGGCTGGCCAGGCACACATCTGGTAAAACCCACAAGTGTAAATCTCTGTAAACAGTGTTGGATTAATGTTCCATTTTACATCTGCAATGATCTAATGTCATTAGTTATTAGATATCATAGAGTAAACCAGCTGATGTGATAACCAGTGCCAGGTCTTGGCCTGCTGATTCCCTAGCTCTTCGTTCCTTCAGATGTTGTTAGTGCCATCTTGAACTGTGCCATACTAAGAGAGACCACAAACAGCTTCCAGTGATCTTTAAGTTAGACCTGTAGCAGCCATCGTGCTGATATCCTTATAGCAGGGATAGGTGCCAGAGTTGTCTTTTCAGTTAGGGATTGTAAAGGCATGAAAATAGCACAGAACTTATATTTTTGTGTGTTATGACTCTGCATCTCCTGAGCATGTGGCAAGCAAACTGGGGAAAATACTTCTATCTCTCAGCTCCTTTGTCTATATCTGAAGTTGTTAAATATATATTTTACTTCTGTAAAGCCAGTCATTATATTTTGCCAGATGCTACAGCCTAAGCTGGCTTTGCACTAACTTACTATTTCCTGCCCAGCCAGCATGACATAGTATGAGCAACTCCTTTATCTATATTTTATTCTTATAATTAAAATATGTATTAAATTCCCAAGGAGAAAGCATACTTCACTGAAATACAGATTTGTACAAAATCTGTCTAATCTCCTCAGCTGTTTTGTGTTTTCCTTTTTTTTTTTTTTTCCTATTCCACTATCCTGTCTCACGGAAACACTATCTCTATGCTATTTTTGCATAATTCTGTAGATGTTTAGTTGGGATCTGGTCTGCATGCTAATTCTTTACCAGTAGAATTATTTCAAATGGTTGTAGGTGTTGCACAGTGCCTTTTCAAATGGATATGTTGTCCTTGTTTGCCGCTGGAATGTGCAATACAGGACAGCCGTGGGCTGCATACTGGCAGCTAAGGTGAAATGACAAGTCTTAAGTCAGTGAGCCATCGGCATACAGCTCAAGTTCTGTCCCTTTTGCTCAAAAAGAACTCACAGCACACTTAGCTTGACACAGATTTGCCAGCAAAGAAAATGCTGTGGTCAGGTTCCTCAGAATCATCTTCACCAAGGGAAGAGAGATTTATGGCCGATGGGGAAGGGCTGCACACTTTTTTAATAGTACTCGTTAATTAGGCAAATAAGAATAAAAAGAATTGCTCTTGTTTTGCAAAGTGAAACTTCTTAAAATGTGAAGTTTAAATCTTCAAGAAATCAATATATTCACATTTAATAAGCTTTATTGCCTTTTTTTTTTTTTAATGAAAAATAAACAGCAGGCAGTGTGGAAAAGCACAGTAAGAGAAGGCATGGTAGCTCTGGGTTATAGCACAGGTCTGATTCAAGGTTTACTGCTCTACCATGCTTTCACGAACCTTTTTGTGACCCCAAGCAAGTTACTCCCATCTCACTATTCTTCCATTTCCTCTTTCTGTAAAATGATATTAATAGCACTTCAGCTGCAGAGCAGGTTTATTGTACAAGGCTTAATGAATGTTTGTCTCCCCCTGATTGAGATTCTTTCCTGCTGGAGGCAAGAATTTTAAGCAGGTTGACTAAATATAAAAGGGTTTTAACTCTGAAGTTGCTATTAAAAGCAGAAGGAGTTATTTCTCAGGGAATTTTTAATTTGATGTCTATTAGAATTTTCTGAAGCACAGCAGCTTCAGTTCTTCTGTTATTTAGCAACTTCAGTTTTAATTCCCATGGGAATTCTGCTAGGTGAATGCTCTGACTTCTGAAGTGATCTAAGACGAAACCCTGACACACACTGATAAACCTGTATTGCCCTGAGGAACAGCAAATCATTGCAGTCATGTGGTCAAAAAATGTGTCACTGTATCAGCAATACATCTGAAGCTTCTGAATTGCAGGAGAAAAAAATATATTTTTTGAGTGGCCAGAACCAATCCCTGCCCTAGGAGCATGAAGCTGTGATGTTGGTTTAACGTTTTGGACAATATCTCAATGGCTGCAAGGTGTGAGGCCTCTCCCTGTCTGCAGGGAGAGCATTTGGCAGCCCATGAGAGGATGGATGGTGAAGGCTGTGTTGAGCATGGACCATTAAATCAAACCAACAGGAAATGCTGAAGACAACTTCAGTATATCCCCAAAACCTTCTGGAGGCCAGCAGTGCTGTACCTGTATTCAGCTGTAACTGAAAGCCCAGAAACATAATACATGCTTTTCTCTTTGAAAGAGAGTTCATATTCTTCCTTTAAAAGAATGCTGCCAAAAGATGTGGTTGTATATTCTGTTACATTGTTGGAAAGAGCTTTCACTGAGAAAATAAAAAGCTCATACCCTCTACCTTCTGTTGCAGGGTACTTGGATGTAGTTTCATCCATTAGTGCAGCCTCTTTACTTGCAAAGAAACCCCACACAGATAGAGGTCTCTGTCCTATACTTCTAGCACTTTCTATGGCTTATGTTGAACTATCTTTGGACAAAACACAGGAACAGCCCTCGAAGCAGAGATTTGAGTCTAAGGGCTCACTCTCCTCCGTTGGTGCCTGCAGCCCTGTGCTCCAGCCATGCCACAGCACAAGAAGCGAAGTTCTGGCAGGACAGGGTCTCCAGCAGCAAGGGCTGCACGCCATGGCAGTGCTATGCAACCATTTCGTTTTACCCCCTGCTCAACCCAGCTGTATGCTCAAAAGACAATTGTGTCAATATCAAGTTGCGTGCACACCCAAAGAATCTGTTACAGGAGCTGAACACACAGCTCTTAATGTGTCTGAAAATTGCTACAGAATTGTGCTTTATAGGTATTGCATACTCCGTAAGTCTACCTCCATAAAAATAAAGCCATCTTTATCCCAGTAATAAAAGTATAACTGCAAGATCCTGTCATGCTTCTGTGACAGGAGAGCAGGAAACTGTAAACATTCCCTAAGCTTTTAGAAATGCTTCAAGAAGTTCCCTGAAAGCTAAGTGTTTAAAATGTTTTCATTCCTTCCTGGAATCAGTTCCTCCAGACTGAGAAATGAAACTGAGTCCACAAATATGCATATACAGGCTGTTTTCCCACTTGCATATAGTGCTTTTCCTAATTAATGACTGGCAGCAAATCATTGTTCTTGTAGGCAAGTCTTATACAAGTCACAGCTGAAGATCTGACTATACATACATGCAGTGAATCGCAGCAGACTGCACCTCTGACTTAACACACATGTAGGATTTAATGGTCTTCACTGGGTTCAGATATTTATCACAGGACTGAGCTATGTGCTTGACTAAGGAGATTTTACAAGCAGCTGTATGAACTGAAGTTAGGAGTTACATGAATTTTAATCTCTTTTCTGTGGATATGCTGAAAAGCTTGGCAAGAATTTAGACAGTAGCCAAGGCAGAGCACCATTGTGGTTAAGGGATTATATAGCTGCTGCTGGTGGCCAGAGACAAAAGATGTGATGTTTTGAGTTAGCCCCAATAGAAACCACAATGTTTCCATTATTATACAAACAGGGCTTAAAGTTCTTGTCTTCCTTCCTGATGTGTTAAAAGCAATTACACTGGTTAATAAAATTCAGGGAGGAGTTTTGTTTTTCTCAGAAAATGGACCGTGTGGAGCCCCTTCAGAAAGTTGTGATGTAATTTTGCTAATATCTACAGCTTTATGGCTAAGAAATTCACGTTTCCTGTGTTACAAATAGAATGGCCAACTTTTATATCAGGTAAAGTGAGGAAAATGCAGGGGAATGTATGAAGGAAGATTTTGTTGTGTGAGCAACAGCTTTAATATACAACACACATGGCCAGCAAATCTTCTATTTATTTTTTTTTTTTGAAATTTACTTTGATTCACTGACCTCACATTTACTCCTAAACCTAGTCTGCCTCTCTTGTTCAAGATATCAACTACAGAATAAATAGGTCAATGTTGGGAGTCAGCGCGATGACGTGGGAGCAGTGCTTGAAGTGGTGGGATGCATAGGTGGGCAGCAGAGGCAGGTACACAGCACCAGTGAGGATGTTGGCAGCTTTTGTACCGATGGGCTGGGAACACCCGAGCTGCGATGCACCTCCCACCTCAACCACACAGAACCAGCAGAAATTACTGAAATCATCTTCTGTTGTCTGTTCACCTCAGAAGTTTAACTTGTGCAATAATCTCTGTACATATCTGAAGTTGGTTGTTTTAGAGCTGTGCAAAATGAATGCTGTAAAATCAAAACGGTGCCGGTTTTGGTGGCGTTTGAATTCCAAGCAACAAATTAGACTCAATTCAGTGAGAAAACTTCTGAGATTTTACATGAATTCATTGTTTGCTTTTGTTCCTGAATTACAATTTTATTTCAATTTGGCAAAGAAGCATGTAGTCAAACAATTCAGTGTCAGTTTAATCCTTCTGATATTTGAGAGTCGTTAGTTTACAAAATCCACAGGTTATTCATACCATGCTAAGGCAGAAGTTACTACAACATTAGCATGAAATCTCCCAATAGAAATCAGGGTTTCATGGAGCTTTTGCTATGAAAGAATAATATTGTTCATCGTTTCTTGAAACTTAATCAGAACTTCATACTAAATTTTGGATAATTTAAAGAAAAAAATCAAAATGACACTGTCATTCAATTAACTTGAAATAAACTGTGAGGATTGCTCTGATAGCCTAATTCATAGCTTGTTGGTCTTGTTTTTTTTTGTCTCTGTTACATTTTGGCATGCTTATGCAATGAAACCGACATTCTATCCCAAGTAAAAATGTGTTTATTAAACAGGAAACTATACTTTGTTTCCTCTTGTCTGTTGTGGGGAACTTTCAGCATCAATGCAGAATTGCACGTACAGTAATGTATGCGAACAGACTGCAGTGAAGATGAGTTTTTAACTGCTTTTTTCCTAAAGTTTTTTCCAGCTGTCTAGAGTTGTCAGAATTTATTAAAAACAAGTATCATCCTTTTACCATTACCTTTTTCTTATTTGTTGGTTTTTCATATGTAGGTAGAATGATCGTACCTCGTTGATAATTGCAGTAGTTGTTTAGAGGGAAACCTTAATGCACGTTTCTACTCCAAGTTTACTCAAGTTATATTCTCAGGCATATTTCATAAAAATAAATAAAAATAGTCTATATATGCAGTTTTCCATGTCAAAATATATACATGAATTTCAGCTGCAGTTCTCTCTCTGGTTATTGCATTCCCAGTCACTTTTCTTCCATCAGAGGAAGCAATCAGAAAAAGCTGTCATTGCCCCTCAAGGTTTCTTCTTGGCTAATTGGAGTTTTTGGCTCTTTATCCTGATGATTAAAAGAACAGCTGAGTGGAAGTCAGAATGCATTTACAGAGCTGACACGCCCAGCTCTGCTGTTTGGTTTACTCTGATTAATTTAGCAAATGAAACTCCTGTAAACTCACATAACATTTTGCCTATACAAAGCTACTGTTGCTATATAGTTCTAAGCAAGCACTGCATAAACTATTCCATAGACAACTAAATCAGTATAACGCAAGCTTTTAAAAATCTTTTTGTTGAGAAGTGTTTTTCTGTGAAGTAACATTTTATTTTGGGGGCATATAGATTGTATGAAATGAAACAGCCCTTCTAAAGAAGCTGCCTTTATTTTAGTATATGAGGAAAACAACTGTTACTGTTTACTCTCTTCAATCAAGGTAAGCATGTTTGTCTAAAGTATTACCACAGCTTGGCTTGCAAACACTTCAAGATTGCTTACCATTTTTCTATATTTAGACTGCTCTGTGGAATTGTCTTTATCAAAACTTTTGGGAAAATCTTTAACAGAATCTGAGAAACTTGCGTAATTTATGCAGCCATCTATTCTCCTTCTATCGATTCCCTCCATGATATATGTTTATCCTCCCTGCCTGTGAAAACCTAGAATTAAAGCTGGAGCATTTCTATTTTATCTCTGTAATTACTGGTAGAAAAGAGATTTTTTTTTTTTGAGCAAAAGCCATAATCTGTTTAGTGAGATTGAAAATAAATTGTCTTGTAAAAGTGAATACAACACTATCCCAAGTTTGCAAGACAGAAATCTCCAAACAGAGATGTACTTCACTGTAATTTTTAGAAACTACTATTAAAGATCTAGCCATTTCCACACCTTTTGCAATGGAATAACACGAAGTGAAGCAGCCAGCTCCTTGGGCTCGAGAGGAGAGCGTTGGGGACGTGGTCCCCACATCAAAACTATCCTGGAGAGATCGACCATTGATGATTTAAATCTTCACTACTTTATCTCTTTGTTTGCTGCTTGGAATGCTATTGATACCTTCTTTGTCTTTGTAATTGTTTTAATTAGCCACCCAGCATGGGCCCCTGACAGTGTTCGTGATAGAGTATTATGGACAACCCAGCAGGACAGTGAGCCTGTTAACATGAAACACAGACGTTACGGCAAGCATAATTTCTTTTATTTGTGTCATTTTTCTCCTCTCCTTTTTGTGTGTGCATGTGTCCTTACTTGGCAGAAGGAAGATAACTTCCCAAGTACTTTGCTTTTAAAGGCGAAAGAAGCATGAAAACACCATCACAAACATTTCTCGGAGATTGTACGATTAAAGCTGGTATTACCACATATCATTTCTAGAGTCAGGCAAACACTGAAGCGTTGGCTATATTGATGATTCTTTTCATGCATTGTGTCTTCAGTAATTACACTGATATTTATGTCAGTTACTGTACTCTCAACTCTGCAAATTTCTCCTTAATTATTATTTTTTTGGCTCTGCAGCACCATTTGTTCTTGTTGACCACATCCTTCTTTTGTAAATGGAGATCTGGATGTTCAATTATGATGCAGATCTGCAACTCATTAGCAGTAAGCATTGGTACTGTTGCCATTTGAAGACAATTCTGTCATTTAATTTGTGGGTACTTTTGGCAGTGTGTGTATAATCTGGAGGAAAATAGCAAAACCCAAAAGTTTGTTTTTAGAGATAAACAATTCAACAACATCAAAACCTCAATTTCTTTCATAGTTTTTTTTTTTCTTTCCAAAATAATTTTGTGCTTGGGATAAAGGAATGTGAATAGAGAGAGAGGTGCTTCATGAAAGCACAAGTTTCCTTTGAATTTCGTTTGTTCAAATTAGCCCAAGGTCAGTCCCTGCCAATTATTGCCCCACTTCAGCTGTTCTCTGGACATTAATAAAAGCATCTGCTTTATTAAACAGGAATTCAGTTTTGCTCTTTCAAAGCAAGGATTTCTGTTCTTTTTTCCCCCACTGTATTGAATTTCTAGTTTGTTTCATTTTATTGGTCTCCTTGAAAAATATCTGTGCTAAAACATTACTTTGTGACTTGATGGACCGGACTGAAATCATTCTCCACTGTGAGAGAGCTCAGTGTAAATCCTAAATGCCTGGGAATTGCTATGTTGTGTTAACCTAAAGGCACTGCTTATTTTCAGAGTTGCCAACTCTTGCAATTTTTTTCATCTCTCAACCACAAGGAAAAGGTGTGCAGCAGAGGAAGGCTCGAGGGGGAGGTTTGTTTCTTAAGGAAGATTTTAATCATGACTGTTTTGAAGAAGAGCTGCAATACAAACTGTTTTGTCCACTGCAAGCTCAAGGGAAACTTGCCTGGGGGAAAAGAGGGAGGAAGGGGGCTGCGGTACAGAGGGGCTGCTCTTCCCTGGCTTTGGGTCCAAGCATCACCAGGAGCAAATCTTTGCACACTGAGCTGAAATCTTAAAATCAAAGGGTATTGCCCCTGGAGCGGGGGCAGCTGCACAGGAAGCATATCTGTTCTTTCCACGGTTTGCAGCTCAGCATTCAAAGGTAAATTGTCATCCTTTTCTATTTATGTTAATACCCCAGCGATGCTCTCGGGGTTGGTGGGCTCTGAGCCCTGGCCTGGCCGGATGGGGTGGGTTCCACGAGCACTATAAGTCAAATATGTATTGGCCAGACCACCATAATGTGCATGAGGAGAAAAAAATAATTTACATTGGGAGGATTAGAAATCCCCACTGACATTAAAATAGTGAAGGAAGATCCTTTATGCAACAAAGGGACAAATAATGTTGTCTTAACATCTGAGGGTTCCTTCATGGAAGGAAGCAGGAGGATATTCACTGGGCACAATTTACCCATCTCTACGCTAATCTAAAACATGGTCATACTAAGTTTCTCTGCATCATGGCCCCATCTCCTATGTTGGCAGAGATATAAGGGGAAAGAGACTTCTGTAGGTTTCCTCAGCACAGCTCACTTGCATTAGTGGGGGTGGATTATGGCAGAAGTTGTCCTGAGATTTGGTAATTTTTATTTGAAAGATACAAGTAACCCGGCATGTCGTGCCACAGATTTCTTATTTGGCCTTGGGAGATTTACGCAGCCCACCGTGTGCTTCAGTCCCCTCCGCCAGAAAGCGGGTGCGGCTCTTTTTTGCTTTTCTGGATTGTTACAGGGCTAAAAAGCCACTAATGACCCCAAAGAGCACAGAGGCTGGTTTAAAGTAGGCTGTTGGGGCTGAATAGAAGGGAACTGATAGCATCTCTGACACCAGTGCTTACCTATCATTTACAGGAAAAAAAAAATCTTATGCCTCTATCTATTTGTCATCTTAAAATAGAAACTCTTGGTAGCACTCAGATTGAATAGCTGTGACATGTAATCATGTAATGCTTGCCAAACTAACTCTCATATGAGGTATTTTCGGTTTTTAATCAAGATATAGGTAAGATAAATATCGCAAACTTCTTTGTTCCATTAAATTGTTGCACTTGCCGAGTCCAATGTGAAGGACAGCTGGGATGGCAATGCCACCATAAACTGTTTGTGTTGAACATCTTGTAGTATTGAACCACAGATTAAGGTTCTTCAGGATGCCCTACAAGCCAACAGGAAGAGATGGGCACCATCAGAGAAAGTGGTTGAGCACTCTGTAATGGTGTAAGCAAAACCAGAGCAAACTAAAGCCAAAAGGAACGCCTTGCACTCTAAAAGCTTATGAAAAGAGGCAGAATTTATCCAGTTTAAAGGATTTTTGACATATTATTAGGCGAGTAATAACCTCTCTGTGATTATGACAGTCATTGATCTAGAGTCTTTTTTAATTTCAGACCAACAAACCTCGTTCACTGGTTGTTTACTGGATGATGAAGGCTCCTCTAAAGCACCAGCAGAGGTTTTTGTGTGTCCCTCAGTCTGACTCATGAGTTATAGATGATAGCTGTGTTTACAAATCGACCATGAGCAGAACTCTCCTGGGTGAGGCAGTGTCTAAACAGAGACAGTTTAATTAGTTCTTAATCAACAATTGGTAGGCAACAAAGGCCCATCCCAGTGCCAGTGGAAATCCTTTTGTCTTAATGGGATGTTAGATTAGCTATCTGATTTGGCCACTTTAGGCAAGGAATTTTATTTTTGTCAGAAAACTTGCACAGGAAAGCTTTGTAAGGTATCAGTAAACTCCAGACATTTGCTTAGCCTGAATCATCTGGGTCTCTTCTCTCTCCAGGCAAATTTGCATACTGTAGAATTTAAAAAGGAAAATAATATAATGTGCATCATGGCTTGAAGTCCTCACTGGTGAAGGACTTCAAGGACTGGGAAATACTAGAACGTATTTAATCTTAAATGCACAGTTTTGTATTGCTTAATGTTCAAGCCTGTTATTAATGACTCCACTGCATGAGCTGCCAGTGGCAAGCTGCAGACCGGGGCTATCAAGATGCCTGACATGGGGACATGGGTATATGTAGGAGCCATTCTGGGATGTAGGCAGGGTGGGGAGGATGCTTTCTCTTCTACCCTGGAGAAACAAAGTTTAAACCAATCCTGATGCAGATCCCATGACAGGGGAGTGATTTCTTGTACTTTGAATAGTGAGGGAGCTCTTGGTAATCCTTCCAGACAGAATGGATTCAGTTCTGGAATGAGAGTAATACATGACGTGGCTAAAGCTATTAATTTCTTACACAAGAATTCCTGTAGTAATGCATTTACTGAAAGGCAGCTTGAGTGTAAACAACTAATTGTGAAGGTTGAGTGATTATTTTCTGGTTTCCATGTTGAAGAAGATGGAGAAGTGTTTACATCTCATAGATATGATTGGTGTGGAGAGCAAACAAAAAAAATATATTTTACTGGGTCAACAGGTTACTTAGAAATGTGTGGAAAGGTTAATCCCAAAGCTTCTGTACTTCTTAAGTGACCATTGTTATTTATGTATTCATAACCCTGGAAAAATCATAAAGACCTTTCCTCCTACTCCAGGAAGTTATGCATTTACCTGTTACAAATGACTAACTAAAGTAATCCACAATTTTTATGACCTCTCACTGCACTTTCAAATTAGTTGTTTTTTTTTTTTTTCCTCCTCTTTGTGAGAGCTTGGTGAGGTATTACTTTCTGCTCAGGTGTAACTGAAATCCTGGGCCATCCATTCCAGAATGTTGTTGCCTACAGTTTATTAATTGCTTCTCAAACCTTAGAACTATTCCAACTTCCAAAGGTTAATGAAGCAGATAGATTTAGGACATGTTCCTAACCACACGAGTTATCCTCCCTTCCAGAAATATGACACTCACTGGAGATGGGTCATTCATTTTTATTGTTTAAAATGTAATGAAGCATGGCATTTATAATCCACTGGCTGGGAACATCTTACTTGTGGAAAAAGAGGCCGCAGTATGCACTGCTTTTATGGATGTTAGTGCATTTGTAAACCAGCCACAGAGGCACATGTTCTAGCCAAAGTGTCTGATGATCTTTGCAGAGCAAGCTTGTTGTGCCCGACTGGGATGCTGGTGCCCATGGCCCTTCCATCATTAGGTGGTTTGCCAAGCAGAGGAGAGTTTCTGAAGCTGGACTGATTTGAGGAACTCGGAAAGATGCAATAAGTGAATACGTCACCTAGTTAACACTAGTGAAAGGTAGCTTGTTCAGCTTTGCAGGAACTGAACACATTGGTTTGTCTGCTTTGTTTACAAGTGAGGTCTTCCCAAGCACTCCTGCAGCAGCATCACACCGCACAGTAGCGTGCTTGGGGCTGCACTGCACTTGGCTGATGCAACCTTACTTTTCTGTAGTGTAAAATATACTCAGCTGAAATCTGGAGTGAAATGCTAGTTTCTTTAAATACCAGTAGGCTAGGACTCTTGAACTCTGTGCTAGATGACACTCTTGAACAGCAACAACAAATTCCTCATGTGAACTTCATTATCCACTCCTAATTTTCAGAAGTTATCTAAATACTACCTGTCATAAACCCTTAGCAAAACATCTGCTACGTTTTGATAAATATTTGATAAGCCTCAGGATTTACTAGGAAGATTCATGAGGGTCCCCTTGTCCCTCCCACACACACTATAGGCTCTGGAATTTTAAAAATATTTGCACAGGTTGTGTGCAAGCAGTGCATATGGCCACGTGGCTGCCCGTAGCGTGGATAACCTCCAGCTTCTTGTCTTTGTTTTAGACAAACAGATGCAGTAGGTTGTCTTACCAAGTTCTCCCACCCGCTAGGTACTGAAAATAAGATTGAGGAGGTCTAAATTTGTCTTGTATCAGTTAAGAACCATGTCTCTTTATCCCAGTTGATGTTTTGACTAATGTTCCATGCAAAAGAACAGAAATAGTTTGACTGGTTTTACCTTCTGTGTATGTCTGTGAAATCAGATAATTTAGTAGGCTGAAAATGTGATATAAAAATATTATACCTGTTGCTAGAGCAAGTTGTTAAAAATAGTTAGTAAAGGTATTTTTAGAACTATGTGGAAAATGAGAGAACCTTGCTATTGGATTGTGAGAGATACATGCACATGTTCAGCACCAGCTACCACCACAGAGAAAGCAATCAAAGCCTGTACAAATGCAGGTGTCACCCAGCATTTTTCTTCCTTTTCATGATGAAGGAAGGCCCAGGTAAATACCGCTGTCAAATATGTTGGTTATTTTTCTTGGGTAGTGGTTACAAACTTTATACTTCAGGATTTCATCTTTCAGAAAGACTTGTCCAGCATGTCTGACTGCAGTGCCCCAGCGCATACAGGCTGCTTTACCTATCGTGAGATAATGGCAGGAGATTTTCATGTATTACTCAGTAAATCTCAAGAATATGCAGTGGAGTCTTACTTGTTAAATAAAAACTTTATAAATTAATTTTAAAATCTCAAAAGTTCTGAATTCTGAGTGTATTCACCTTTTCCAAACACTTTACATGTCTCGGGATCACATTAAGACTCCATTTCTGTTACAATAAGTAGAGGATTTATGGAAACTCCTGAGGAACTGGGATCTAGCAGTACCATTTCAATATAGATCTATCAGAATACTCCGCAGACATTTTTCCAGGTGGTACCTGTCCTCCTGGCCAAGGAACTAGGAATGGGAAGACCACTGTGATCTCAGTTGCCCACAGGAAAGGACAGTAAATTATGTGGTGGCACTTCCTATGGAAACCTAAGTCCATAGACTGCGGAGTTGAGTACTGCACTGTGAAGTATGAAGGAGGAATTTTACATCTTCATCTCAGTGATATTGGGGATTAAATGATTTCAATGCTCAGGACAAATAGTAAGCAGGAGGTCAGTAGGTAAAGAGATTAGGAGCACCCAACAGGTCAGCACATCTTACTGTGGAGTCAAGGAAAAAGGCAGATGACAGAGAGAGGTGTGCTGAAGAGCACAATGTTTGCTGGCTCCTGATACAGTATGGGCTGCCTCTGCAACTGCTGGGAACATGGTCCCATGAGACTAATACAGATCTATATAGATCACAAGAAGAGAGCAGTTGCTTAACAGAATTTCTTCACTACTGCATTTGGATTAATTGAATCCTGTGTAAGGCCTTATCAGGAAGAGCTGTCAGCAAAGAATTCCAATAATCCAATCAGGAGGTCACGAGTGCAAGAATAAGTATCTACAAATCGGATTGAGAGAGCCAAACCTGAAGCCAAGCAATATTCCAGAGATGACAGAATAGATGATTTCACCACATTGCTGATATAATTAATGGAGATTGATAAGTTCATCACAACACCCATGTTTTGTTTGTTGTGCTGGAAAGGTGATAATCTAAAACCCTGACAAAAAGACAAATGAACAAAACAAGAAGTGTAAATTGGCTAAAATGAATAGTAGCTAAACAATTGTCTGTAATGTTAGACATGTGAATATCAAACATTTTTAAGTGGGTGGGTCCTGTGTTAACCACCCCGTAAAAGCAACTGATAATTGAGTAGGAGATGAGTTAGAGATCATAATTTAAAAAAAATAATAATAATAATTGCAGGATTGTTTGTTTGTGTTGGTCATCTTAAAACAACAATTATTATGCAGTTCAGCTACTTAGGAATATCGTATCAAACTGTTCTTAGGAAGGAAGCGGATTACTTAAATCTTAGTCACTTCTCACAGCTGTTGCGGTTCCTGTTGGATTTATCAGAGAAGTTGCATAGCCTTAGCTGCTTTATTTAAGAATAAGATTGTCTATAACTGAATGAAAGGCAGCAAGTCCAACTTCTACACAGACTATTGATGTAAGATTTTTGTGGTTTGATTGTTTGCTTGTTTTTACTCCTTATAGGAAAAGTTAGCACATGTTGCATTTCTTTCTTTCTTTTTTTTTTTTTTTTTTTTGAGACTCAGGACTGAGTTTTTACTAGGGAAAGCATAGTGAGTGTGTATAATTTTTAATGCATTTCTTGACCCAATTGAAAGTTGCTATTCAACTAAGACATAGGGATTGCAAAGGAAAAGAGACTGAGTTCTCTTATTTGGAGGAAATTAATTCCATGAATTAGCAATGTGGAAGAAAATGCCATGATGTGTGCTGTGAAAAGTTTGTCCTTACCTGTACTTGTTGAAGTTGTATAATGTGATGTTCTTCAGTTTTCTAAATACAGGTACAGACTATATATATACATATCTGTATATTTCTGGCTTTATTTCTGTTTCAGTGTTGCAAGATAGTAAAACCTGCCTGTGCCAATAAAACAAAATGAACCAAACATGAGAACAAGGGAAATATACTAGGTTCTACTTCCCTCTCTCAGGAATAATGGAGAGTAACTCTGTGATTTAACCTAGTGTGACTGAGAGTTGATTTGGTCTGTTGCTGACTGCATAAAGGCTTTCCTGATCCAAGAGATGCCTCTATATTGTAAAACTTTGTATTTCTAACCTTTAACATCTTACTAAGAGTACTGTCCATTGCTTTCACATCATTATCTGAGTTTAAATACCTCTCATCTGAGCTTGTTCTTCCTTAATCTTTAAACCTTGCTTAGTGCTACCTTCATACTTAATCATTCTCCCGCCTTGCAAAGCACTTGGGGATCATTCCGATGATAAATTTCAGCTTCATCAGCTTCTGACCCACATACACTCTGCAACCAGACTGCAACTGCTTGTCCCTATAGGTCCTGGGGTAATGTTATAGTTAAAGAGCAGCTGCTGGCATATATATGGTCTGTGGACTCTGTCATCAAAGAGCAACTGATGTCCTACATTAACCAAATGGATCTCTAAGGAGTTCCAGTGATAGAAATCAACTGTCTTCCTCAGGAGAAATTATAGTACATCTGCCTTGTCACAGCTGGGCGCTGCACTTGTCCTGACAGTTCTCATCCAATACTACAGCTGTGCCTACAGGTATGGCAACTGAGGTTTGGGCAGTACACTGGGACCTTCATCCAGTTCCCTGTGACTAGCAGAGATGTTTCTGTGCATGTCACATGATGAAATTGTCTTTCATTCATTTACTTGTCTGATGATTAAAAGTAAATGGTAGCTGAATTTAAAATGTCCCTTTATATGTCAACAAAAATGGATAAAGAAAATAATCTTGCTGTGGGTATATGATTAACCCGTGGAATTTACTGCAGTAGGATATTACTGAGGCAAATAGTTTAGTAGGATTTAGGGATTAGGCACATGAATAAGAAGAGCAATTGCTAGTTACCTTCTCTAGATTTAAGAAAGGTAATTTCTTCCTGGTGCAATTCAATACATAAGGTCAGCAAATGATCGCTAACATAAGGGTGGGTAACACCTTCTCCAGCTTGTGGTTCCCAGCAGATCTCCAAGACAAAGTTCTTCCTGGAAGAGAAGGAATCACTGTGCTTGTCAGTCAGGCAAATCACTGTTCTGGGTGCACAACTGCCCTCTTCTGTGGAAGGGCTGTTTTGTCCCCATGGATCTGATCAGGACTATTTCACTTTCCCTGTGATTTGGGGTTTTGCCCTCCCACGTTTTTTTTTCTTCCTTTCATAATTTCAGATAGCCTGACAGTATGACCAACACCTTTCTCCAACACTCACTATAACTAATGGACAAGCCTATGTATTATAAGTCTGTTAAAGAGTAGTTAACAAGCCCTGATTTCTATTTAACTGTCACTCTGTAACCTGCTTGAGAGCGGAGCTGCACTCTAAACATAATCACCTCTTAATGCTTCTTATTTATTTATTTAGAGGCAGTATAAACACCATAGGGCAGAACCTCCGCTGATACATCAGCACACCCCAGCAGCAAGGGTCTGTTGAAATCAACGGACCTTTACTGATTTACATCCCCTGAGAATCTCCACGTAAAATAAATTCCAGCCAGGAGGTACAAGCTAGATGTATGTGCAGCAGTCAGATAAATTGGTGTGTTTGTATGGCACACGGACGTTTCAGGGTCAATAGTACGTACAAAAATCAGAGTTCCTTTAAAAGAAAATGACTAATCCAACTTATTAAACCTGATTTATGTTTGTTAAAAACAGTCAGGTGACAACTAACTGATGCATATCTTTATTTGCTTTGGTGTAATCTTGCATTTTTGTTTTGCACTAATAGATATGATGTTTCACTGTTTTAAGGTCAGAGTCTAATTTCAGATGTCACAAGAAAGGTTGTGTACTAAAAAGCACACTGCTGCTTTGTGTGCATGCAAAGAAAAACAGATATTTTGCAACACTGAACTCCTCCACAGTCATGGTAGCTATAAACTGTCCTGCCGAACTTTTTTTTAAAAAAAAAAAAAACTTTAAATCAAGAACTTGCAAAATGTTTTTCAGGCTGCCATCTCAGCCAGCCAAGTTTTTAAAAAGTTAAAATAGTTTAAAATAGTCTTAATTTATTTTCCTTGTTGACGTTAGTCTTCAGAAAAATATGTGAAGATTTTGTTCGAAGTGAATGTGCATCCAGTTTTCTGGGGCTGCAGTTCATGGCATGTGCACAACTGAACATTGGTTTAAATTGAGATAGGTGGGCTTCTATTAACTGATGTTAGTGCTGTATATTGTAAGTACATAATCTTCACCGACTCGCTTTCTCTGCTGCTTCAACCCCTCCCCCAGGAAGAATGGACAAACCAAAACCTTTGACATAATTATTTCTGTGTTTTTTAGTGATGCAGCCGTGCCTCTTAAGGCATGACTACTGTACTATGACTTATTATAATGCTGTGCCATGAAACACCTCATAAAAATAATGTTATTTCCTCTGCTTTCTTCTGGACCTTTACAAGAAAATTGCTCTCAGTCTGCTTAAATCCTGTTACTTTTCATAACAACCTCTTACAAATAAAAGCAGTGTAGTTAACTAGGTTCACATTTACAAACCAGAAAAATAAGGCAGAAGTTTAATTTTCTCCCCTGTTTTCTTTATTGCTTTGTCACTAACAGTTGGAAGAAAAAAAAGTAATTGGATGTTTTATAATTTGTGACCATTTAAAAGAATAAATGACCTGAATCAAAGGTCAAAGCCTTTGTGCTTTCTGCAGTAGAGAGGTTTTTGTTTTGTTTTCCCCTGAATCTTTTTATACTGGAAAAAAAAAAAAAATAAAGCAGACAAAAATAAAAATCCACTCAGTGCAGGTTCCCCCCAAAAGATGATTCCTAAAGAATCTTTAAAGCTTCTGATTGAAAGGCCTTTTTCCTTAAAGGTTGCAATATCAACAACATTCCTGCACACTGTAATCAAATACTTTCCCAAAAAGCCATGGAATGTGCCATAATTTGTCAAAGATCCTCACTGACAAGTTTTTAGTAAAGTCCACTACAGCAAACCCTCCTCGGCCCCCTTGACCCACGTTGCAAGAGACCTTTGACCTTATTTGGGCCCCTTTTATGAGCTTCTTTCACTCTGACCAGATGGCTAAACTATCAAAGCTTTTTATGAGTAAAAACTGCTTTTCAAACTTGCAAGTTGTATATTTCTCTCCATGTTAATGTGAACTATCAACCCAAAGGCTTTAAATTGAAAACACAAAAGGTGCTCTGCAGCTGCCGGCTCTGCAGCGGCTCGGCGCATTGTGCCGGCTGGTTGGGGATGTTTGCAGAGTAAACAGCTGATGTCCAGATGAAGACAGTTTAAGGCCAAATAGTTTTAAAAACACCCATCGGAAACCCCAATAAATTATTTCACCCCCCCATCCCTCCGGATATTGTTTTGAGCCCCTCATGTTGTGGTTGCATATTCATTTACAGCTACCACCAGCCCACCCTCTCTTCTGCGTGGAGACCACGACCATGAGAGGCAAATTAGGACTAATTAGACCAAATTGTGTCAGAAACAAAAATAGAGAGATTACAGACTTCTCGGTCAGTTTGAATTTCAATGCAAACATCTCTGAACACCTGGGCATCACTTTCTTAAAGCCAACTGAACTGCCCTGTTCCTTGCTGTCTGCGTGCTCATTTTTGATCTACGATCGTTAACAGAGGTTTGTCATTACTGTAAGTTTCAGCTAGACCACATTTTTTCTTTACAGAAAAAAAAAAACTCTTGTATTTATCTTTTATGTGAAATATTAATACATATATTTTACAGTATTTGACCTTATTTTTACAGATCTTTAATAATTTTCAAATCAAGCTACTATAAATCATGGAAGGATTAATAAAGAAAAATCATACCTTCACAGGGTTTCCCTAGAGAGCTAGGAATATAATCTGCTCTTCCTCTTTCTCACAGGTTTCCATCAGCTCTTTTTTAACCCTTCAGGTTCTGACATGCCATTCTTGTCATGTTTTATTTGCTTCATTAATGGAATACCATATATTGCCAAAAGGGTGCAAATGCATATAGTGCACACTTGGGAACAACATTAGTTTAACATTGTTAGTCAAATGTGTCTCATGAAGGGTATTTCTTTAATTCAGTTTGAAATGAGGGCCTTAATAGTTTTGTGTTTTTAAAGTCAAATGTCCTTTCTCTCACTTTAAATCACAAAAGGGTCTGTTTGAAGGAAAACTAGTATTGGCAAGAAGTCTGAAACAATTGTATGTTAACATCTCACTCCTAGACTGTATGGTCATCTGTGCATTCCAGAGTCATGTAGGCCAATGCTGTGTCTTCTCTTCAGTAGCTATTCAGTCCTACTGTACTTAGAGCCATCAGTCATGCCAGTACATTACCAGTAACAATAATGTACAGAAAAATGTGTGTAAAAATATCATTTTTTCCCTTACCTCAGAGAAAAATTCAGCTGATCCTTACCTTCTGTCTAAAGCTTTTCACTTTCTCAGATTTCTTTACATGTGACTTGTTAATCCATCAGTCTTGTTTATCCAACCAGGTTTATTAATGACAAATGTTGCTGGCCTTGCTGAGTTATGACTGTAAACTGAAAGAATATGAGGGCCAAGGTGAAAAGGTGATTTCTTTATAACAGCTGTAATTTATCCTGGGCTTTGGCCAGGCCTTTGATTTTGGACTGGCCCTGGATATAGTATTCCTACTGATTGCATTAGAATAGCCCTCAGGGGTCATGCTGAATTCCAGGGCCCTGGAACCAGTTAGAAGAATGGAAGATGACCATATGTGCAGGGTTAGAGAATGATAATAAGGTGCAGCACAATACAAGCCTGAGTGTTGTGGAAATCCTCTGCTATGCCTTGTACATGCTGTCATTCATACCGACATTGCATAAGAAATGCATCCCAGCTTGGGCGGGAGGAGGAGAAAAGAAAGCAGGAAAAAAGAAATTAAGTCACTTAGTCCGTGGGTTCATTAAATGTCTCCTGCAATGAGAAGATTTAAGTGTGTCACGTTACTTCTGTTTAGATTTTGAAAAGCTGGGAGAGGCCAGTGCCATCTAAAGCAGTTTCAGCAATTGTGTCCAAGTATCCCTTCTTGTGCAAAAGCCATCTGGTCCTTGTCCCACAAAGAAGGAGGAGATGGAGAATATGAGGGCCTCTTCTCTGGTCTGGGTTATGTCTTGTTTTATTGCCAGCACTCATTTCGGAGACAGAATCTCTGTCTGTACAGAGGTGGTCCTTCCATTCCTGCCCAGCTGTGGTCTGCTTGCTTGGTCCTGTCACCCAGGGCACAGGAGACCTCTCAGATGTTCATCTTCCAGTCTAGGTGCATAAAATCACGTCTCTTTCTTGCTATGAGAATGTATCTTAATCAGGGATGAGTTCTACATCTTTCCAATGGAAACTGCTTCACTTTTCATGGAGTAATTAAAGTTGAAGAAGGAGTTGGTAGGAGAGAACAAGAATACATGTGATTTTCCTAACTGGGGATTAGGGCACTGTCTTGGGAGAGGTAAACCTGAGTACGGGACTCTACTCCAGTAAATATTGACACTATTTTTATTAGGTGCTCACAGATAAGTTACCACAGGAATTTTCTTTCTTTTAGTTCCATTTTAAACTATAAAATCATAAGAAACTGTAAGAAACAGGTCTGGGCTCACCTGCCTTGAAGTCAGCTGGATTGCAACTTTGTAGGCGCAAAGAGATTATTACACTGCACTAACAATTCCACAATTCAGTGATACATACTACCATAGACAAGTTTTCACAGGTGCAAGATTGCCTTTGAAAAGAGATCAATCCAACCTCTTAAAGTTGGGTTTTATTAACTGTTGACAATTCCCATTATTTTTCAGGCGTGGCTGATTACACTGTCACTTTTGGCAAATGCTGAAATAGCTCATGATCTCTGCCAGCTTTGGAGGCTTTGGAGCAGGGCAATACTGTACCTGAACTCTACAAAATACATCTGGTGTCTCAAGGAGGGCAAAACTACTAATTGCAGGACCATCAGTCTAGCTCTTTGGCTATGTATAAAACTGTACAAAGTACTGCTAATCTCTGTACCTGCCAACCTGTCATTAAGTGTCAAAACTGTGTTTTGCAGCCATCAGACATACTTGCATGGCTCAAGTGACCACTTTCACGTGAGATCAGTGTCACAGTCAGTCTGTATTAAGACACTTCATTAGCTCTTCCTTGAATATGCTGCCTTTTTGCCTCTACAAAGCTTTGCTGTTGTTACCATGTGTTAATTTATTACTGGGCCAGATTTTGCCTGCTGTCAGTGCGGACCTACCCTTTCTGAGTTTTCACATAATTCACTTTGTTGGGAAGCATCTGAACCTCTGCCAGCAGTGCAATAATAATGTGCCTCATCAATGCAATGTGTCTGCCTTCCCTCAGTGGAAAAGCACACACGATGGTTGGCTTGGTTTCAGGAGGAAGAGACTAGGGTTTATTGAGAGGTGGGAAGGAAAGGGTGAATATTCGTGATGTACTTGCTGCAGTAATGCAATATACAAAGACTTCAGACCTCTGGACAGTTCCTAATATAAATTTCAAAAAACAAAAAAGCTACTGTCCATGTGCCCCTCCAGATGATTTTCTGGTCCTGTGAGAGGTGTCGGTAAATGACACAACGGAGATATGAGTGGGAGAGCTGTACTCAGGGAGGCATGTGATTGCATGGGCAATTGCATACTTCATTTGCACAGGATGACTCTTTCAGCTCCTGGCGAAACAATTGCTTTTGCAATGTGCAAGTAGAGCAATAAACAGCTGTGGTGATTGTTTGGGCCAAATGATCATGGTTCTGTGTCCTTCGCAACCAACATTTTAGAAAATACAGTCTTAAATTCCTTCAAGTTCAGATGGCAGAATTAACAGTAAGACATCAATCTTCTCTGGCAAAAGTGCTGCAACTTATTTGGAGTTTCATTAGTATTTAGAGGCCAGAGGATTTCATCTCAAAAAATTCTCATTCTAACTAACACTAGAAAAACAGTAGTCTTTATTACACAATCCTCTTTCTATACTCCCCTCCCTATCAGTTTCTGTAGCGCTCACAGTCTGGAGGCAGGGGTATAAGGAATCCGTGAATATCTGGGGAGCAGGCACAGAATGGACCTCGAAGTGCTGCATGGGAAACTTCTATAACTAAACCAAGCATCAACATCTTCAGTTAGGAATCATTTTAAATCATGAGATTTATAAATAACTCAACACTCATTTTTTAATTCATTTTTGAGCCCTTAGATGATACTTTTCAGCATGCCTGATAGAAATACAAATTCTGATAAGATAATCTTTCTTTTTACACCATTTTTGCACTGATTCTTTTTAAAATTGGAAGAGTTAGTAGTACTTTGGTGTGATGCAGCTTTATTTCCAAATCATTGTACAATTAAGGTGCAAACAGAAGTACTTAGCAAGAGCAGGCCAGACCTGGGATGTCAGAGCTGCAGTGTGTCGGGACGAGGGCTGCTTACGGACAGATTCTTGCAGGTCTGGCTGGTGCAGTCCAAGGCACTGCTGCTTGTTACCAACTCTCAGTTGGTGATAACTACCTGAGAGGTGGGAGCAGGCAAACAAGGGTGGTAACTTCTTAAATTGTTCCAGGTAGATCCATTCAAAAAGTGTTAACTTGCACCCTGATGTGAGGTCAGTCTATTGAGACTGCTTTTTTTTTTTTTTGTTTGTTTGACCTCTCTGAATTTTGGAGCAGGTGTTGTAAACAATAAAATAGCATTAATAAAATTGCGTCTCTCAGTTGAGTTCCTAGGAGGGCTGGGCACAACACTGAAAAGAAATAAATGAGTTCCCTCCACAGGTAACTGCACCTTGGGCTCTCAAAAAGCAAAGCTGTTGTTTTATCTTCACATCTGACATACCCCTAGCCTTACTTGCAGAAAGCTGACCTTGTGTCAGACAAGATGATCTGACTGACATTTTCTATTTCTGGAGATGATTAATCTGTTTATAAAAAGTTCAGCTAAGAAAAGCCTTGAAGTTTCCTTTTACGTTTTCATTGATTTCTTAAAGCTTGAGTTGTGTTTTCCATTTGTTAGAAGATGTAGAACTCATTATTCAAAGAACTGCTGATCCCAGGCAAGTATGATGACTGGACAGTTGCACTCTTATGCTAGGATCTGGGTTACTTATTCTGAGCAGCCAGTTCGTTGCAAATGCTGCAGCATTTGTGAGCAACTGGTGCTGCATTTTTACTTTCATATACAGTCTGGGTAACTGTCATGTCTCCTCAAAAGCTATGTGATGCCTCCTTTGTCCCACAGAATGGCAATTCTCTTCAAACTTGTTTGTATTTTATTTTTTTAATCTCTTCTGATCTGTAAATACTCTCAGGATTCATTAGACTCATTTCAGATTTATTCATGTTTCCTTTTCTTGTGGCATTCCAGTTCCCAGCTGAATCTGATAAGCACATCAGTCACTGCTATGTCAGCAAAGAGCAATGCTGTACCTTAATAGTTGTCATCATTACCCAACACACCCATGCAAAGCAAGCTGTGAGGAATGCAGGTTTTCATGCTTTATCAGCTGTAACTAAACATCTGGTTACAAAAAAAAAAAAATCACTCAAAGTTAATGAAGTTTATGATTTCATATAATCCCTTTCAAGCAAAACAAATTCCATTGGAAGAATATAATAGATCAACTGTGGAACTGAATCAATTGAGGTTTTAACATCAGTGTTATTTACAACCCATCCATTTTCTATTCTAAGCTCAAACTTTGTTTTGTCATTGCCAGCAGGGCTTTTGCATTTCTTTTTAAATGGCATCCAAAATGCCTTCATTTTCTAGTTTCCTAGAAATATAATCACTATTCTAGCTGTGAATTCAAACAAATTAATTCACTTTCCATTACTGAAACACTGGCTTAACAAAGAAAAAAAAGCCACGTATATTCTTTAAATTCAGGTCTCATATGCATTCATGAATTTTCTTCTCTGAAAGAGTGGTAATGCATTGGAACAGGCTGCCCAGGGATGTGGTGCAGTCACTTTCCCTGGAGGTGTTGCAGAAATGTAGAGATGTGACACTTTGGGATGTGTTTTAGTGGACGTGGTGGTGATGGGTTGATGGTTGAACTTGATGATCTTAGAGATCTTTTCCAACCTTAATGATTCTGTGATGCAGGGTCCAGCTGCAGAGGTGGAGCAATGCAGCCTTCAGTAGCATTTCTAATCAGTAGAAAGATCTTAGCAGTGCCCTGCCCAGATGAGAAAGAAGAACTTAATTTCACTTTTGTGAACTGAATTATGTGCTGCAAGTGGTGGGAAGAGCTACAGCAGGCAGCACTGTGCAAGGCAGGAGGCCATCATCCCCCAGGGACATGGGGTATATGTGACTGTACTCCCTGGTCTGCATGCACATCTCCCTCATCCCCCTCTGCACTGGAAGAATTTGGCCAATTTTAACCAAATTTGACAGAGAAATAGAAGTCTCAAGGAAAGATCAATTTCTCAAGATTGCTGCTGTACCTGGAATGGTGGGAAGGAGATGATTTGTTAGTGTGCTTATGGAGGCTGAAGCAACTGTCTAGGTTTTCCTTGGTAAAACTGTGGTAAAGCACCAAGGAGAAAGCTGCTGTGAATCCATGCGTGCTGCTGGGAAGTCAAGGGCACCCCAGCATTGCACGTTCTTCAAGCTGTCAGCAGAAAGGATGATGCAAAAACTGGTAGATGATGGAGCTTCTCTTTGCTATCCATCATTACGTATGGGGAAAGCAGGGAAATGTTTCATGCTGCTGCTGTCTAGGAGATGTCTGGAAGTGGTATAAGAGCATAGGAGAGGACAGGCAATCTGACAGCATAGCCTTGAGCTGAGCAGAAACAGCCAGTGGTAGTATTATGGTTGCTTCTGTAACAGGGAGCAAATTAGCAGAACAGTAGTCTTTTGAATCGAGAAGGGATATAAAAGTGCTTTAAAATCATCAAACGAATCATCTTTCCTGGAAAATAGGTGACAAAAAATAATTTTGAGAGGCATGACTTGGGGTAAATCTGCTTTAGTGAAACCTTTGACTTCCATTCATTATCAAATTATGATTTGCCAGAATGTAACTTAGACTTTTTTTTTTTTTTTTTTTTAAAGCAAAGACTAAATGAAATTGCCTATTTCTTGAGAATGTTACTCTCTGCACCCCTGAGTCTGGGATTTAGCAGACTAATGGGATCAGTCATCTGCTACTTAAATACATCCTGGACAGCAGTCACAGGAATGTCCTTGTTTGTGTCCCAAGTGCACTGTTGTCCCCTTTTAGCATCTCTGAAATCAAGTGAGAATCCATGGCAACTGCAAACCACACCAGGTCTTGGCAGGCCTGTCCCAGTGCACCTACAGGAACATCTCTCCTACGGTGCTGGCCTGTGTCCCAGGAGGATCTACTCTCCTTGATTTATCTCTGTTGCTCTTTTTAGGTTTGTAGTTTATGACTTGAGTTCAGCCGGTCCAAATGCTCCCCTGCACATCACTGGTGTTTGTCTCAGCCACTGGTCCCAATCAGTGCTGGTCCTAGTGCACTTGTCACAGGTGGGGCCATGCCAGCTGCCATGCTGGCATGGGAGCAGGTGGGTAACAAACGTGAACGCCTGGGTTAGGAGGTGGACAGCAGGCAAAGGCTCTGTGGATAGCAGTGGGAATGTGCCTCGGCATCCAGTCCGCTAGAGAAAAATGCTTCTCGAGTCTCAATAAATTCAGCTCAGCTGAAATGCCAGAAGATTTATGTTAAAAAATAACTATTTGGATGCACAGCAACTCAGCTTTCTTATAGAAAGCTAAAAGTTCTAAGTGGAGGAACCCCCCCAGGGCTCAGCTCTGTCTTGTCATGCTGCAATACAAATCCAGAATAGTTTGCTGTAATGAATCTGGGGACAGAATGCTATTGAGTATTGACTGAAATTAATTGTTTAGTGGGAAGCTTAAAATCAGATGGATTCAGGACCCTTCTGGAAGTAGAATACGAGGCACAAAAATAGACATGCTTTAACAGCCCTTTTTTGCTGGGTAGAGTTTCACATCCTCCCAAATGACACCCAGTTGTCTTCACAGCGTAGCAAAGATCTCCAGCTTCTTTCACAAAGCTTCCATGACTTATCTATTTTTGTTTTTTCCCAGCTGTTGTTGTAAAATCTGTTATCTTTAATGTATTACCCTGAAAAACAACACACCTTTGAGAAGGCCAGTGGACTGTGACATAATTAGATGCAAAATGCACATCTAAAAGCTGTTTACTTCCTGTAACACTAGGATAACTACTAATGAATCACTGACTCTGGGGATTCTCAGTTTGTAACTGGATACTCCACAAACTTCTTATCAGATCAACAATGATTTCTGTCAAAAAAAAAAAAAAAAAACAGAAGAAGAAAAAAGTGGGGGTGGGCAGGTTTTTTCTCCCTCAAACCAAAGTTTAGCCTATATGCACCAATTCTAAAGCATTTTTAGCATGTCAGGAAGAGTAGTCATGGTGAGTTTGAAGGGATAAGGGAAGATAAAGTGTATCAAAGCAGGATCTGACATTTGTGATGCTATGCAGACCTTTCTTTCTGAGAGCATCTCGCAGGCCGGACTGACAGCAGGGATTAATCCATGCAATGGCAATAAACAATAGTTGAAGTGGGGTTGAGGCCTAACACCTGGATGTTATGTTGCCATCAGTAAAGAAGTCTGTTTCATGCTGTGGGTGAATACATATGATCCTGACACTGTCGCTTTCTCAGCGACAGGTAAGGCTTCTCAGACCTCTTTTGTGAACAGATTTTTTTTTTCCTTTTTATATTCAAGAAAGCTGCAGGCTGGCCAATTCAAATGGAATGCTTCAGCATGCTTTGCATATAACCCCTGTTGCCAGGTACAAGCAGCATAAATACATGGGCCAATGTTTTATGTTTGTCTATACGTGCACAGTTATTCCTTTTAAGCCAGTCCCACCAAATCTGAGGACTGATGAGGACTGAGCTTTCTCTTGCTGCATTGGCATCCCCAGGCTGTTCGGGTGGCATAGCTGGGTTCCCACTCGGGACAGTGGGAGTGTCTTCCCAGCAGAGTGGGAGAGGCCTCCTGAGGCCACCGTGCTGCATTGTCCTCAGCAGAAGCAAGTTTGTCACGTCCGCTCAAGCGTGCCAGCACCACAGAGGGACGAAGGAAGGACGGTATGAGGAAATCTTCCCCTCTCACTCAAGTTACTCTTTTCGGCAGTAAACCTTGCTAAAAATGTATGTAAAGAATCTGAGAGGCCTTTAAAGGACACAGAGGTTGAAACTCATCCGTGCACTGGGCAGCTCTCAGGAAGTCGTGGCCCAGCAAAACCTTGCTAGGACGTTAGCCACGTGGCGGCTTTTTCACCATTTTTGACCTCATTTACTCTCATGTATTATCTCTGACTCCTCAGGGTCAGCCTATGTAGGTCAGGGATTCATTGACATAGATGTTCATCTCTCTTTTTTACAAGAAAAAAAAAGGCAGGGGAGAAAAGAGAAAGTGGGTTGGAAAGACTGACAGGAGGCCCCAACAACCACGTCTAGGAACCGGCCCTGTGAGAGGCCATGAGTGCGGGCATGGGGGACATGAAGGAAAGGAAGAAGTGCCTCAAGAAACCCTTTGAGCCAAGCAATGAAAAAACATACATGTGGGATCCGATTGGGAAGAACTTGCCCATACAGACCTGGTTCTACTAGCCTGAGAGCACAGAACTGGAGACACAGTATGCAAAGAGCTCCAGCTCTCTCTCGTACCTAGTGTGTCAGACTCTCGTTTGCCTTATGAGAAAAACTTATCAGCAAGACAACTTCCAGGCAGAAGGTTGTGGAGGAGCAGAAATGTCACTGAAGGTTTCTCAGTGAAACACTGCCTCCTCTTGGAGCCAGTTCTGTGTGCTCAGCTGGGGAAAACGACTGTTTCTGTTTTGAATCTCAAATGAAGAGATGTGTCTGAAGGTGCCAAAAGGTTTGAAATCTCAAAAGCAGGCATTAAAAAAATGGCATTATAAGGACTTGCTGCTTTATGGTGTGTTTTCCAGGCAGGAGAAATGAAGCTCATCTCCTACAGCATGTTCTATGATGTGACTCAAACGATGGATGCTGGTCCAGATCCAGACTGCAAAACAAACTACATGAGAAATTATATTTGTGAATTTGGTGCAGTCTGTTGGCAATGAACTGCCACTGATCCTGGCCACGAAGGTGACAGTCACTGCCTGACTGGTCAAGTAGACCCAGGGCTGGGGTTGCTTTTCCAGCTTCCTGACTTTGGTAAAATTACATGGAAGATTTAATTATCCTAGTCACATACTAGCATATCCCCTGTGAAAATAAAGGGAAACATGATGAATTTGTTGATTTTTTGCTTATTTGCAAACGTTTTGCATTCACTATCACTAGACTATATGTATTGAAGGTCCAATTTTGAAGTTGCTTGGCCAAGATCAAGGAATATTTTGCTTAGAAAAGTGGGGAATTAAATCCAGATTTCCCAAAGCCATGTGCTAACTCCATCCTTGCCAGTCTGGGCTCTTTCCACTAAATATAAATCAACATTTAACAAGGGACAAGATCACTTTCAGCCATAGTTGTCATCAGGAGGTACAAATGGCTTTTCCACTTTCACCTACCTCATCTAGCTCTTTATAACTACCCCAGTTCTTCATCAAAAATACCACTGGGAAATATCAAATGTGACTCCTTTGTGAACTGTTAGTTTGTTTCAGCTCCTGCAGAGCCATTCATTTAAATAAGTAGCTATGTTTTTTTTTCTTTTTACTTTCATCCCTTTTTTCTGTCTAGACAGATACTTAACACAAATTTATCTCCTTCCTCTGCTAGTTGGCTGGTGTATTTAGATGTTACAGAAGAAATGTCATACATTTTGAATGCTTGCAAGGGCTAAAATCTGAGGCTGGTAACCAGTGAGGTGTCTGGAATATAGAAGTCAGTCTGACTAATTCAGTTCTGCTCATCTGTTACTGGAAGCCTTTCTGCTAAATTCAGGCTTACAATTGCCCTGTTAATGTTTACAATGTGGCTCTTTTGGAATAGATGGGAAGGATTTGCAAAGTGAATGTGCCTATAAAATCTCTTATTTACATGCATCATTTGAGTGATTGTGTGTGCAGAAGGACAATGACGTGAGTTGTTTCCTATGCAGTGTATTCAGCAGTCTTTTTCATGCAGCAGCGTGGGCACAATGGGTTTTTAGGGGCATTCATCATGCCCTCCTCTGTAACCTGCCTCACAGAGCTTACAGCAACTTGATTTCAGTGATTTTGTCGAGGAAAAAAAATGCACCAAGCAAGGCTTGTGAATCTGGCCAAGTAGGGCATTGCTGTAGCACTTGGTCAGGAGTCCCATCCACAGCCAATATGACTGTCAGGGGTGGGTGGTACTGCAGCCCTCCACATCCAGTGGCAGAGCTGTATCATTGCTGTTGGCACCTCTTCTGGCGTATATTTTCCTCAGGTCCTTTTGTCCTTTAAAAAGTTGTCATGCTTGGGAAGGGGATGTCCTTTCTGTGGTTCTGACCAGGGAGATATCTGCTGGATGAGAACCAGATTCATGTATGATTAAGTAGTAACCATGCTGTGGAAAGTCCAGTGGTGAAGCGGAATAGGGACCCTGGTGATGTTGGTTTTATTCTTAGCTGTTAACCAAAACACTCCGTAGTTTAGGTACCTTCTCATGCCTCCCTCTGTCCCCAGCCTTTTAATGTCTAGTCATTCCGTGTCCATCCACGAGGACACAAGTTTGGTGGCTTGTGCTCATTTACACAGGCTCAGCAGTGCGCAATACACAGTCTGATCTGAAAACTCTGGAATCTGCTATAAATGCAGATTTATTTGTAGTATTAGCTGAGGTGATAATATTATAAAATCTTTAGACTAAAGAAGCCCTAGCAGCAGATACATTCCAATCTTTCTCCCAAAATTTTATGTAGAATTTATTTCTCGATCAAATAATGATATTACTTCATGGGTCTACAATGTTCTATATTCTGTTCCAAAATACTTTCAAAATATTTATTACTAAGGTCTTACAGCAGCCCTGAATGGTAGATACCCACTTCATTCACTTATGTTAATTGAGCTACTACATTAAAAAACAAATAAACAATCTGCATTCAGTTTTACTCAGCGATGAAACCCTCTTGTCACTGCAACGGAAATTAACCTTTTGTCAACAACTGTTAAGAGGAGGCTTGCAAAGATCCTGACTTTCGAAACTGCGGAAATAGCTGAGAAGCAGCAGTACCCTGACATCTGAATTTTAATACACTAACTCCTTAGAAAGCTTATCAGAAGGGCAGGGGGAAGTATTTGTGCAAAATGCTTTTATTTGACTGTTTTCTCTCCATTCAAGGAGAGTAGTTGCCCTAACAATGGCATGAATCTAGTGTATCGGTGAGTTGTATCCCTTGAACTCCAACTTACAGAACAAAAGACTTCTAAGAAGCATCCATGCAGCAGATGTTTAGTTATCTGAAGTGTCAGAATGCCAATTAGATATTGAACATGGCAGGAGGAGGGTGGAGTTTCCAAAACAAATGAATGATGAATAGGAACAGTTCCCGAGTTTGGTCTAAAGTCCTGCTGTTCTTTTGTAAAATGATTTGTGGCAAATTTGTTTTGTCACTGAGGCATAGTTCCCTTCAGGATTTAAGTGATTTTTATAATCACTCCAAGAAAACTTAAAAATAAAATAAAAAATAAAAAGAGAGAAAGAACATGAGGATAAAATACCCTATTTGTTCTGAAAAGCGGGCTCTAAAAATGAACGAGATTTAAAGTGTAACCAAATAATCCTGTCTTCCATGTGGTTCATACATAAGGGCTACTCCCCCACAGTGAAATCCTAGCCTTGTATTGAAATAGAAAGAGGATTCTTTTTTTGGAGGTCAAACATGAATGAATTTAGTGAAAATTCTTTGTTTCAGAGATTAAATTTGAATTTAAAATTTTAATTTCGTTACTCCTCAGTGCCAGGGTAATTTTGTACAGCATGAAAGGGCTTTTTAAAAAATCAACTAGGTTGCAAAATGCCTCCATAGCTGACTTGCGTTTTTATTGTCATTGACCTCAGTAAATCATTGTTAGAAATTAATATAATGTGGACATTTTTAGTTCAGCGTTTTATGTGGCATTGGGTTTAAAATAGTTGTCTTCAACTTGAAAAATGCTCAAGATTATTCTCTCTTAATAATCACAAGCAACTTGTAATTGTACTTAGGACAACTAGTTCTGTGTGTGTCTCTGTCAAATAAGAATAATATCGGACAGTATAAAATACCAGGCAAAACAGCAGAGAGGAAATTGGACTTGCATTGACTTAAATAAGCAAGTGCTGTGACAAAATTGTTTAGTTCTCTTTTGACCTTTTGAGGTCACGTTTGACTATTTATGCTATCTCCTAATGCTCTGCTTCTCCCTGCCTGGTAACAATTATGTGTTTATGCTGTTCTTTGCCTTCCCATTTGGTATATTAAACAATTGCTAATTACTGCATACAAATATACATTCTTATTTTGGAGCTTCCTGTAAACACCAAGCTACTTCCAAATACCCTATTTAAACGGTTGTATGAAAACTTGCGTGTTTTATCTATGTTGATTGATTTGTTTAAAACAAAAACATAAGCCAAAATACTAAAAATCTGCATCTATTTTTTTCCATTCAGATGTAGATTATAAAGAGTGAATAGCAAATTTTGAGGAGTGTGGAGGTGCAGCTGATCTTCTCTTACAGTCCTACATATGGCATTTCCTGTCAACCTTAATGGAAAAGGCAATAAGAATTACAGGTTTCAGGGCTATCTTTAAGAACCTGATCTTATAAAGTGCTGAATGAGTTCGGTAGTTTTCAGACCCTTCTCTGTTCCCATTGATTTCTACAGATTTTACTGAATTCAAAAGGCCCAGACAGAGCTTGAAAACACAGCTAAATTGAAGCTGGATCATGATACTCTTATTTAAGTACTCGAGTGAAAGATGTTTGTTATTTAAGATATTTGGAGAGCCCATCTTCTACTATCTCCATAAAAAACAGTTACCAAATACTATTGGAACATATTGGTGATAAGTTTTCATGCAAGATATCTGTAAAACCTGCTTTTTCTCTTCTTTCTTTCTTTCTTTTCTTTTTTTTCAATTTTATTGTATGTCCTCTAGTTCAATGTTGCAACTTTAAAATTCTTCATGCACTTATAGTTGCTCCCATTCAGAGCCAGAGTGACCAATTCAACCTAACATCATATTTCAGTGCATTTCAATAAGATTATTGAATGCCAAATACATCATGCACTTTGCCCACCTGGTTCATTGCTGTAGTGCTTAGAAGTGTTGAAGACAGGGAAAATTGTTTACAAAATACAAATTCTTTTTCCAAACTCTATTTCCAAACTGCATATTCTTTTAGAGAAATTATTATGTGAAAATGAAAATGCCAGATGAATCATCTGCTTCCTGTGTAGATTTGATCTTTCAGCTTTTACTTTTTAAAATGTATGCAAGGTCAAATGGTTCAAAGTGAGCATTAATTGTGTCTAACTAGCTCAAACATGTCTAGTTTTCCAGTTAACCACATAAATGAATCAGTGTTGAAATCTGAACATGTTCCTTGCTGTCTCATCCCAAAATTAAACCAACACTGTGTCTTTTAATAGATCGTCTTGGTAATACAGCAGCAGGGAACAAAGCAATATGACATGCACACTCCAAGTACGCCAACATAAACTGACAGAATCTCTGCACTCGATGACGTTACAGTACGTAAAGCAGTGAAATGGGACAGGAAAGCCATTTCCCATGCTACTTCCTGATTTCCTGCTCTCTGCATTCCTGCACATAAACCTTTAATTCATTTCAGAATGCAGAGGTCATGACAAAAAGTCAGAGGATAAATATACCCTTTTGACAAACAGAAGGTTGACAGCAATTTTTACCCAAATGTTTCTGAGGCCAGGTGTTTCCCATATACTGTACTGAAATGTGTACCTCTAAATGTTTTGTTAGTATTTTAACTGTAAACACTCTTAAGCAGTATGCTCAAAATAATTTCTTGGTGGAAAGCAGTAACATTTACGTTTGTATTTGTGCAAGCCCAATGGTCTGCTTACCAAAGAAACCTGGTGTTCCAGTGACCTAGGGACTGCATGGTGTAAAACAAATGTCCCATTTGAACACCATGGATGACAACTAATTACATACTTAATGTTCTCTTTTGATTGAGCAAAGTACGTATTTGTTTTTGAGTAATGCAGCAGCTGAAGCTTTAAGTGAGGAATCATGAAGGAGATACCAGTGCTGAAGAAGAAATCACCCTGCTCCCCATAGCAGCCCAATGCCCCCGGGGTCCACAGGAGACAAATGCAGGGTCTAGGGCAAAGTCCCACAAGCGTGGACTCTATGTACCCTTTGCAGCCTCTCAAGCCTTTGTAAATGCACAGAAAATAAGAAAATAATGTGGAGGCTGTAGCTTCCCTGGATGCATCTGGGAGGCCAAGGCTGGAGCCATCCAGGAATGCACCAGAGCGTGGGGCTCTGCAGGATGTCCTCTCCCTGCGGCCAGGCTGCTCCACCCATCACATATTCCCTCTGTGTTCAAGATTTTGGAAACCTTTGTTTACCTTCTTGTCCTCCACAGCTTAATATCTCAGCAGTGATAACTGGACATTGTAAAACTACATTTGTCTTTCTGTGAAAATATGGCAGGGTGAGAAAACATTCATTTTGTCAAGGCCGGAGGTGTGTGTAAGACGCGCTTGTTGGAAGGTGTCTGGAAGGAGTTGCTAAAATGTTTTCTCTGTCCTTTCCTGGCAGCTAACCCAACCCTGCCTATTTTTCAATTGAAAAGGGGTTATACATATACACTTTGTGAATTTTGACACGTGTATTCTTGTGTTTTTAATTTTATTCAAAACTAAATATTCAAAATACAGGAAGTATCAGTTTGTGTGCTCATGAGTGGCCAAAATGCAGGTGTGATTCCATTTGTATATAGACAACTTTTCTGTGGAAAAATTCACAGCTCTTCAACCTTTGTTCTGTTTCCAGAATGTCCATGGATTTAATTATACTTTCTTAAATTAATTCTTTGTAGCCAATTCCTAGAACTGGAGCCAGTGAGTGAGTTTACTGGAAATATTCAATTTCGCTGATATCCATATTTAATTCTACTAATAGCAAGTACAAGACATGCCCTCCTCAGTCTTTATTTTTCTCCCTGTTTACGAGCCCTGTTACTGTCTACACCTATGAGGTATGAATGAAAAATGGGGTGAAATAATACCAAATGCAAACGAAGGAGAGGGAGCAGCTAAAAGTCTGACGTGATTGTCTCACATGACAAAGACCTACCAAAAATGTAGAAAATTGATCTTCAACCGAGTTTCAGCACAGTGAAATTTATTTAAAGAAAATCATGTGGGATCTCCAACTTGTTACATTGCTGTTATTTCTTTTGTGGTTTCTCAGTATAAGAACACTCTCATTCATACAGCCAACAGGAGAATCCAGACATGCACCATCTCACTGCTGTTGAATCCCTGATGTCTCTCCTGGCATTGCCACTATTCTGACACAACTGAAAGGCCGTATTTGCGGTGTGGGCACCTTTGCTACCATCCCCTCCTGCCTGAGCTGTGTCTCATATGCACATGCCCACAATTACACAAGTACATTAATGAATAAACTTTACAGATGGCATATGGCTGAACAGAGCATTGTAAAATGAAGAGGACAGATGACTGCTACAGAACATTTTGAATCATACAATGAAATGAGCAGAGGCATCTATTACTGTAGTATAATTAATACATAAGGTTAGTATCAGCTACAGTGCAGTACAATGCATTGTGTCTTTGAGGTTTGGAAAAGGAAATGATGATGATGAGCTGAGCCTTCCTGGGATGGCATGGCCAAAGCAGATTATTTGATTATTGACTGAGTGAAGTGCAGTACACTCTGGATACACTCTGGAGTACACTCTGGCTTAAAATGGCTTAGATTTCTCAGTACCTTAATGTATTCAGGTAACTTTTTTTTTTCTCTCTCCAAAAGAGAGATGAAAAAAACAAGAGAAAGATTTGTTCATTCAAATAAAAGTTGAATGGGTTCTGCCTTTTAATAAAACATTAAAACATGAGAACAGAATATCAGTCTCTCTTCTGCAAATACAAGATTTTGTTGTGCTTTCATTTGCATTTTTGCATTATTGGCTCACCACAATGTAGAAAGATTGATATTGGGCTGCAGAAGTGAGGGCTCAGCAACAATTTGTTGGACAAAAAAAAAATCTGAACTGCTAAGTGGGAACAGAGAATAAAAGAGAGAAAATGAATTGCAAAAGAAAAATCTGTTTGTAATCTTTATCTGCTCTATTTAGCTCCCTTTTCAACATTCTCAGGAGTGTATATTTGTAAAGCTATTCCCATGCTGAGGATTTGCAGTTATACTGGGACACAACTGAGATTCAGACAAAAAGGGAGGGGTGGATGACAATGTGGAGTTGTTATTGCCCAGATCAATGCTTCCTGCAATCAAAACCACTGTACTTTTCTTGAAATGAATTCATAGCAATTGTCTGGATGTCATTGGCTCCCTGGCATTAGCCCTCCTAGCATCTTCCAAAGTGACTTCTTCCCCTGAAAAATTAAAGACTATTATCTACTTAGCCTCATACATTAGGTCTCCCAAGGGAGATCTGTGCATTACTCTGCCTTAATTTGGCAAGGGTGTTTGTAATGGCTGACCTACTCAAACACTCTCAGCAGAAGGTAAATCCTACGTATAGCTGCAGCCTGTTTCAAAACTTGTTTGATGAAGCCTGGAAAATACCACTGAAATAATAAAACAATCCTCTTTGCACATAATAATTATTTACTTTGGAAGACAGCTTGGTTTCATTAGATACCAAAGTTTGAAAGCAGCCTTCAAAGACAACTCTCCTTGCCTCCATCCCCCAAATAAAATATGAAGGAGATAAATAGATTAGGGCCCTGTTTGCATATTGATAAGAAAAAGTACATTTACATCAATGTAACCAAGTATCACAGCCATTACAGACTTCAAGGTCCCTATTAATTGAGGGGAGGGCAAATCTTCATTGATGAAATCACTTAATTCAGCAGAGTGGGTTTTGGTTTTCTTCAGTTCTTATGATGCGATGTAAATTGCTGTCATAGATGTAGTGAATTCCTTGTATCTTCTCAGATTATTCATCTGATCTAAGGCTCCTTAAATTCTTTATGTGCTTTAAAATGACTGACATACAGAAATGTTTCCCCTGATTTTTGCAGCAGGGTCACTCTGGTTTCTGTAAGACTGGACCGGGGTTTTGTCTGTGCAGTAAGGAAAACCTCACAGCCTCTTCTCACAATGGCAGGCTTTGATTGTTAAAAGATATGCAGGTAATAGGTGACCTGAAATATACAGAGGAAACATATTGCATGCTTCTGGCAATTTTTAATGGACTCTAATGGCTGTAAAGCAGGATATGAAGTGTTATTTTGGGTTTGTTTCCTTTCTTTTCTTATGCTTTAAATCCAGAAGGTTGAATCCTGATGTGATGGTTTTAAATGCATTTTCAAGTGTTGTGTCAAATTCTGTGAAAATAGAAAAATTAGAGATACACAATCCAGTTATCATCTGACCCCAAGCTCCTCCAGAGTAACATGTAATTAGAAGATGAGTTTCAGGCTGTGAAACAGGTCTGCTGGTACACACTGGAATAGCAGCAACCTGCCCTGGGAAAGCAAGTCCAAAATGTTTTAGGTGCTACCTGTAGAACTGGCATGGCAAGGTGGCATTTTTCATGACTGGAATTTGATGGCTTGAACATACCAGTACAATAACACTGTCATGAAAACTGTGCCCAGGGCCTGCTTACTGCCATGCATGTGTTCAACTCACAGACTGGCTGGAACTATGAATAAACCCCAGCGTTTGCCCCTGCCAAGCAGTAGTTTGTGCCGTTGACATGAACCATCAAGCCTTAGCTACTACAGAGGAAGGCAAAATAGATTTTCTTCCCTCCTCCTGTGCACTGAATTTGAGGTTGTGCTTCCTTTTCCATCTAACCTTCAAAACAGCTATGTTGGCCCCTTGAGTGTAACTTCACAAATTATTGTGGAGATGACAAAAGCTGTCCTGCAAGGGTAAGCGTGCATCTTAGACACCAGAATAATCAGGTAGGACTTCAGATATGTTCCAAAAGATGGATTCTGTCCCAAATCAAATCACTATTTACCAGGAATAATTGTACTGCAATTCATGGAAAGCTACTGAAATGTGAATAATGTTTGTGTGGTTTGAATTGGATGCAGGAAACAGAACTTAATGGTGCAAATATGCCTTTTGGGTGGTTGCTTCTTACAGCAGAAGCTCTGTAAAACAAGTTCTGTTAATTTTTGTAATGCTATAAAGTAATGTCAGTACTAGATAAGTTCACCATACAGTAATTTAATTTGAAAACACACTTAGTTTATTTCTCTGTAAGAAAAGTATCAGCTGGGCACAGCTCTGTTCCCACTCTCACCAGGGCGAAATGTCACAAATTATCTTCTGAAGGAACAGAGTTAGATTTTCTTTACATATTAATGTATTTCAGAAGATTAGCACATCAATGAAAATTCATTTTGCTGCAAACTTCTGTTGGCTCCTAGAAAGTCATTGGGGTACTGTCTCCTTTGCAAACTCTTTAAAGGAAGTTCTGTGTAATTGAAAAACAAAAATGCATGGGAACTGGCGGTATGTGAGTCCTCACAAGCTCGGGGCTAGTATTCACTGTAGATAAGTGTGTTTTTCCCAAATCTCTCAACCTCCTGAGTCTGCAGAATTGGAACAGAAAATCTCATTTAAAAACAAAAGGTTGTTTTTGTTGTTTTATGTAAGTTTAATAACACATTTTAAATCCAGACCAAGTAGCATTGTCTCATCAATTTTCAGAGCACATGTAAATGTGAAAGCAGCTTATACCTGGTCTTAACCAGAGCTCACTGAAATCATGAAAGCATGACAGCAAAGACTGATAGTCTTCAAAGGGCTTTGGGGCAGCTCTCTGTGTTTTCAGACTGCCAGGGTAGGCTGGCAGTTTCACTCCCAAACTGCATAGACATTTCCCAGATCAGTAAATGGGGAAGGGAGGTGCAAAACATTGTTTAATTCAAACTACAGAAAGCCATAGGAGGGATAGGGGAGACATTTCCATTTCTATTTCCCTTTCTCTGCTGAGGTCTGTATTATTTTTGGACGACCACTCTGTGAGTCTTGGCATTGGATGTCTGTAGCTCCAGGGCAGCCCCTCAAAGCCGGCTGTACCAGGACCAGGGTGACTGGGACACCCGGCTCCTTCCCACGCAGCTGAGAGCCAGGACAAAGGTCTCCACCTTAGAGCAGGTATCTCCAAATCTCTTTCCCCCTTCCTAGAAAAGAGAAGAGCCGTTTGCACCAGGAGGGTGGCTGGCATCTCTCATTCAGCAACTCCTGGGGACTAAGGCAGGGTAGTTATATTTTCAGGATTCCTGGTTTTGGAGGCTAGAGTGAATTGAATTGCTTTGGGAGAGGAGTTTTTGAATTCAGGATGTCAGTGTTGCAAGGAGGAAGTTGCGGGCTTTGTTCAGCTCTTCATCTGACTTGGTTTTCCTGTCCAGCCACCTCTACAGCTTCTGGTTTTGTTATTTTTTCTGGACAGTCCCAGATTTGGTGTCCTTATTTGGTGTCCTTTCTCTGCATTATCTTAGCTCAAGTTGTATAAACTGACTGCAGCATTCGTTTGTAGATACAGTTTTGTAACAGTCAGTGATGATTTATTTTAGTGTTGATTGTTGCCTGCCTGGACCAGCCACCAGGGTCTGAACACTGGCAGTTTTTGTGGTGAGATAGTTAACATTCAACACAAAAGCTGTAAAGAAATTACTATCTGATAAATGGTCAGACACAAAAATGTGTTCTGTGACCTTCCTTCTTCCTCTCCTCTTTGCAAATTGGGTAACACAATGAAATTCAACTTGGGGCTTGCACTTTAAATGTTTGTGATTGGTTTTCTATTCCCAAATTTCCCCTGAAAAATAATGAAGACTGTGGGAGTGTTCTGGGATCTGACACAAAGAAAACGTGCAAAACTGCACTCAGAAAAAGAATAAGGAAATAGGTAAAAGCAAAAGTTGAGTATATTTAACAAAGATCTAGCTGGAACTGTTGAGAACTAAAACTAAACCCCGTGTATCAATTGTAAGGTACCATCAGCCTGTCCTTCCAAAATACGTATGAGTGAGAGATGTCCTGGCGAACAGCAAAGCAATATTTTCAAAAAATTTCTTTTTTTCTGTCCTCCCCTCGGAAAATCCGGGACTCCAACCTGAATGATTGTTTCATGCTAAATAATATTAGCATTTAAATGGCCCGGCATTGTAGCTAACAGCTGGGTGAGAGTAATGGGAGGATGGCAGCGCTGGGTTCACACCTCTGGCCCTGGCTCCTACCCTCAGCCATGTACACAGGAGGCAGCGTGTCTGCCCCTTTCTTTGAGATCTTTCCCCAGGGATAAAGATACCACTGCAGCTGTAAAAAGCCAAAGTCCTAGCCCCCTGATTTAGGTTTTGCCTAGAACTATGTCTAAACCCATGTCTTCTGCTTGAGATATTGCTCTGATCAAGTAATTCACAACAAATTGCTCAAAAGACATTTCAAAATTCTCTTTTTGTTTCCTTTAATGAGCTTGACATGCTTTTGCCTATAAAGAGAGTACACAGAATACGTGTATACTCAGGTGTCCTTATTGTCACAGTTGATATGTTGCCATGGAGGAAGACTATTAATGAGAGGAAATTAAATTAGATCACCTCTGTGCACATTTATCTGCACACAGCGCAGCTTCATCTTAAGGAGAGGGAGTTCTTGTGGGAAAGCAATTAATAGATGCAGGTGCACAGAAAAAATTGCATTTCTTATACACCTCTGAAAGATGCAGATGGTATTCAGGCATAAGCTGCTCTTTGGCATGCTAATCACTTCACCACATTTCACAGATACAAGATAATTTACCTCACACAAAATTTGTAATTAGCAAAACTTATTGTTTTTCCAGAGTTGTCTTCAAAATACAACAGAGATGCTGTTATTTATGGTAGGGGATATAAATCATTTGCAGTTCTTATGGAAACCTGCTAAAGATACCATAGTCTTGTCTGATGCAATGTCCCATAGCAGTCTGTTGGATAAAAAAGCATCCTGATTCCAAAAAATCCTGAGGTCTTGCTACAGCTAGGAGCCATGACATCCTGGGAAAGATTAATATACGTGATTATCAGGGGAGAAGACTGCAGTTAAAAGAGTACGGATCTTCTGAAATGAGGACAGAAGCCCATAGGAATGGTCTGTGTGTCAATGAAAACTTTCTGCCCGTGGTCTATGGCAATGAATATGAAATATGGTTGAAATCTAAACCAGATCCTCAGTATTGGTAGATCCAATTCTTTTTTTTTTTTTTCTGTCACACATTTAGCAGCATTTCAGCCTGTAATATAGAAATGTAAAGCACTGGAAGCAGAATGAATCCCACAAATGTGCAGTTAACGAGCTAAAGCAGAAGATTGCTATCTCAGTGCGGGCCCCTTGCGAGGGGAGGCCAAGAGCAGATGTCACAGCCACAGCTGGCCAAGAAGTGCGTGACAGTGACCCAGTGCGTGGCTGCTCATTTGTGTGTTCTAGGTGCCATGGGTAACAGTGACGCCTGACCCAGAGATCACAATATCAGATTGCACTAGTCGTGTCTTCAGTTACGTATTTTTTTAGTAAATAGGACTTGAGTACAGTTTCATGTGACCTTGGTAGGTGCTGGGGTGATGAGCATCATTCATGCTCCCCTACTTTGGGAGGGACTGTGGGGTGTGATTGGGGCTAACCCAAGTAAAGATAGTTTGACATTAACAAGCCTTTGATAATTAAATAAATATGTACTTGATATTTAGTGGCTCACTAAGGAGCCAGCTTAACTCACTAAAATGGAAGAATATGGTTTTAGGGGAGTTGAATTTTTTTTCTGCCAGCTTGAAGGAGTTAAATTTGCTCCTGGATGTGCAGGGTATGTTGGCAGGGTCCTGCCCTGGGAGCAGGACCCTCCCTGATGAAGCCAGGTCCCTCTGCAAGGGGTGGGTGTAGGGATGGATTGAGGTATGGATTTCCCTCCTTTTGATTCCGTTAACAAGGTAGGGAGACTAATTATTAGCCTTCTGAATCTCTGACCAATCAATTCTGAGTCCATGACAATGCTTAGCACTTATTTTGCTTCATGGAAGAACAGATTAAATATTTTATAACTGTAGGAAATCATCCTCAGTTTGAAAACAACAAAATTGAGCCCAGAGGTCACCAGAATGACAAAGTCAGGTACAGCACAAGGTATTATGTGTATATGGTAAAAATCCATGTCACAAACAGTGATCTCAGTAGGAAATGACACAAATTGCTTAGATTAAAATCAGTAGAAGAAAAGAAATCGTATCAAATACATAAATTATGCAATAAGTGTTTTAAGAATGAGCAAATATAATGTGTATAGCTGATTCAGGTACCTATGTTACCCTAAACGTCAGTGATACTTTTTAATAGCTCTTGAACTTCTAAGTTTCTTAGGAGATGTACTTATATCAACTTGGTTTAAAATATTGTACAGTATATTTTCTGAGATTTTGTCACAAAGGAAAATTAATTAACGGCATTTTTTCTTTTTTTTCCTCTACTCAGCTATAATCCAGGCAAAATCTGTACAATAAATTTTGCTTTTGGGCTGAAATCCTGTATGACAGCTTGCAGCCCAGAACGAGATTTCAGGGATGAGCCATATAAGCCCTGAAAATAGGAGCTGATAACGATAACAATCACTGACCAACCTTTAACTACGTCTGCACTAGTGTGTGTCACTATAATACAATTTTGTATGTTAAACAACAGATGTCAAACAGAAGAAAGGAAAGAGGCCTTTGCTTTTCTTCTGTTGTGGACCTTGTTCTTCCAAAGCAGCCATTTTTTCAGTTGCCATGACAGTGTTAATAGGAGTTTATCATTTTCCCATGCCTGCTGCATACTAATGAGGGATCAATTCATGAATGTTATCTGTAAGGCTAAGAAGGGTCCAGCGCAATCTCGGGTGCATTCAGTGCTTGGCGTGGCACCTCTGTTCGCAGCCCGGCGGCTGCAGCACAGTTTTGCACAAAGTGGGGCTTCTGCTTCTCACCTTTTATTCATGGCTGGATTGGGATATGCAGCAGACAGATCTAACTGCAGTGGCCAAAAAGTTTGACTCACTATTTCCTGATTCATCATGGGGAAAAGCAGCTGTGAAATATTCACAAAGATAAGGGAATGGTTTCAGATCTGTGTCATAGGGAAAGCTGGGATTTCTGTCAGTTTGGCATAACTGGCAGCTGGAAACTTTTAAGTTTCTGGTGTTTGGAGCACTCAAACTTTAGGCAGTCAGTGAAAAAGCAAATCACACCTTGTGCAGGAAAGCACCAGGGCCTCAGATCATGCACTTCAGCTGTGTATTGTGTGCTGTGGGATTGATCCTGCCCCTGCCAACCATTTTCTCAACTCCCAGAGATGAATATAGGTGAAGTAATCAGCGATAAGGAGCTGACTGGAGAACTGGTGGAGGTGCAGTAAGCAATGCTAAGCAGTTTTTCTCCAAAAGTTAAAACTGGATTCCCTGATACAAAACATGGTATAGCAGCACGCACTGGAAGAGATCTGTCCCAGATGCAAATTTAAACATTTTTTACCTCACCGGTTCATCAGCTGCACTGGGAAATATGCTTTCAAGTTGGTGACTATTCATATTGATGTTATGATATATTATAGGTAGCAAATTGAAAGCCAAACAAGGTCTTATTTGAGCTGCATGAGACTTTTCAAAGATATATCATAATATTTCTCCTGCCAATTAATCCTATGTCCAAATCTTTCAGCTGTTTTCTTTATGGATTTGGGATTTTTTGTTTTATTTTCCTACTCTAAAAGGCCAGATAAGTGAGAGAAAAGTTTCCCCTTTTTCCACACCCCCCACCCATTTTTTTTTTTTTTTTTTTTTTTT
>WBMW01000671.1:155747-177862 GCA_013396635.1 Penelope pileata
ACCACACAAAAGCCAAACAACTCAGCTGAAGTTTTTCCCTTCTCAACTAAATGGATTATTCCTTTGTTTGTACATGACAATTGAGGGGAGGGGGAGGATTTTATGCTTAAACTACTCATGTGACTAAGTCACATGTACACCAGCTACAAAAAGAGCTTTTGCATGCTGTGTAAAAATCTCCATTAAGTGAGAAAATAGGAAAGTTTTACGTGACTGGTATCTCGTTCACAGTAATTAACTTATTAACCATCTCAAACCACTGTATGATCAAGGTCAAAACAACTGGGCAAACAAAACATTTCGGTCACGTTGTGGTACCCACAGCAATAGCCAGTATTAGTATTCAGTTTCTAGTTCTCATACAGTAGGGTAAGTCTTTGTAAATTTAAAGCCTTTTGTCCTGATTTATGCAGGAATGGAGAGCTGTGTGATAATGCAGGGTCTGTCACTCTTTCTGTAGACATTTCTCCTCAGGTAACTCTAGAATTCATTTTCTGGCCTGACCTAAGTTTGACAGAGATAGAAGTCTTAGAGATCACAATACATTTCATGAGAATAGTCAGCTGGTTGTAAGAGTATTCTCTACTTCCAGACTGCAGAAAGGATCACAATGTTTTCAGTCTTTATTGGACTGTACCTATCCAACTGTATGATATGTAGGAAATCTTAGCTGATTTAAATTCTTATGTGACAGGGCAAAACTTGAGTGAGATGCAGTGGATACACATCCCCTTCCAGGCTGGGGCCTACTAATGAGGCTGCATTCATGGTAGTTTGTCCTGGAAGTCCTCTGCCAGAGCTCACTGTGAAGCCCTCCGGTCCCACGAACTGCTTTGGCTTGGGCTGTGACAGTCTGATAGCTCCTGGCAGCCTGCTTCATCCTGTGCTCAGCTGGCTGCACGGGGAAAGGTGTGCGCGACTCCTATGAGTGACCTGAGGGAATTCCTCATATAGAAGCTCACAGAGAGCTTCAGGAACAGATATTTACTTATCTCTTTGTTAGATATGAAAACATTTTGTCTCTAGAGGAAACACTGAGTCCAGTTTTCAGCATGGCTTTACATCTGTATGTGACTAGAGACCCAGACTGCTCATCGCAGGCTGCTATACACCCAGACACATGCACAGGCCCAAAGCAAGATGGCCGGTGCCTCCTCCCCTGTGTGTACCAATTGCCCCGTGATGAGCATATGACTGAGAGCACGAGTTCTCCGCCTGCTTGTCTCATTCAAAGTCCTGACTGCACCCTCATGCTCTAGCCGTACAGGACACCTTCGTGCTGGTGACAACGAAGTCCCGATTCAGACAAGCTTTGAAACGTGGGCAGGTCCAGAGGTGTGTAAGTATGCACTGTAGTTCACACGTCAGAGGTGAAGTGGTCTTCACAAAGTAGGCTGTAATCACATCTCTAATGTAAATATGCTGGATTATTAGTTTAAAGGTTTTCTTCCCTAGACAATCCCTTTTATATCAACAGCTGCTTTTTCTGTAAGGTTTTCCCAGCAAGCAAATCTCTTACAGAGAGTGAACCCTCTAGGACATGGGGACAAATGAGTAAAACTACTGCATGTTTTTTCTTAATTTGAAGCAAATATTGAGGTTTGTTCCCAGCCCTCCATCTGCTGAAGCAGCAAGAACTCTTTCATCTCCCAACATGTAGGAACTAAAAGAAGGAAGTTACTAAAACAACCTGGCAAACTTTAATTCATTCGTTAGCATTTTACACTGATTTTGATTTTAAACTCTGCTGACCATTTCAGCTAGGTACTCACATTTGCTTTCTTTCCACTTGCAGCACAGACACTGCAGCCAGGTGGCTGTTGTCATAAAGCTGTAAAAACAGGAGTCCGCATGAGAAGGAAAAGGGCACATAAAACCTTCCCATACAAGAGGCTACATCCCTGAGATTATTCTTGCTTTAAGAGGCCTTTTAATTTATAGATTGGTGAAAGGAAGCCCAGCTTTTGTACAAAGGTTCAGATAAATCTTTTTACAACAAATGGCACTGAACCTGTGGTGGGGCCAATCCTCTGCAGGTGTGGAAGGGAGCGTAGCCGATTTCGGCACACCGAGCGGCAGGAGGGTGTGATCCACCGGGGAGCTGAGCAAAGCAGAGCTTGGCCTCCAAACAGCTTTGTCAAAATAGTTTTTTTTCTAATATCACAGTCAGAGTTGGTAAATCTCAGGAACAGTCTTCTCTTTTCATGACATGTCAATAATGTTGGAACAAGGTGGAATCAGGTGTTGAAGGTGAAAAATAACAAGTACGTGTTATCCCAAGCAGCCTGTGTCAATGTCTACACAATTTCCACTTGCAATGAGTTTGCTTCAATACTTGTGACTGTCATTCATTGCCAGTGGGATGATGCAGTCTGCTTGTGTGTCATCCCCAGTGGGAACTGCAGGAGATGGCACACCCTTCGGAATTGTAATGTTCCCTAAAATCTTGGGGGACCGCATCCACCCTGCTGCCCTTTGAAAGTGGAGCCTAAAGCATGCTCCTTTGTGCAGGGAGGGAATCCGCCCAGCACAGATTGTGGGTAACCATTCCCACTCACTGCCAAGCTCCAGCAAGCCTTGAATTTACGAGCTCAGTCTGAGCTGCAAATTGATCAAGACCTGCTTATGCTTCTTTTGAATCTCCTAGCTTCACAGTTTTGGTGCTTATGCTTTGTTGTGTTAAGTTCTTTCCTCTTAGGACAGTATAAAACCTCTGCTTGCATTTAATGCATTAGCAAGACAGTTTTGCTTTGTATTCTGGGCATTTTGCAAAATAAGTTTAAATGCAATTGTTGTTTATAGTCATAACACTTCCTTTCATGCTTCATTTTAAATGCAGTTCTGATGCACGCTGATAGTAAAATGCAAACTGGTCTCTGCAGTTGAGAAAGCTGATAAAGCACATAAGCAATTCTGGGATTTTCTTGTTTCCATTAAAAATGCCCAATGTCCTGTATTCTCACGGTTGCTAACATGATTTAGGTCTGGCCTGCTAAGCTCTTTTCAGTATACTGTAGGTCTAATTGTACGATTTTCCCAAAGAGGAACGCCAGCTTTTCCCCTTTCTGTGGCAGAAACGCTCCTGCTGTGAGCCTGCAGCAGGGCTCAGCTCCCCGGCGGGGCTCGGGGGGGCACTTCCAGCCCCACTTCCTCCACCAGGCAGGGAGCAGGGGGTCCCGAGGGCTTCCCCAGCTCTCCTCAGCTCTGCTTCGCTGGCAGTTGCCAGCTTGCAGCCACACCTGCTCAGGGCCACTAAACTGTTTTATGAGAAAAGCAGCTTAATACCTTCCAGTAAAAATCATTTTGGAGGTTCCCACCCCCTGAGCCTCCCTTCTCTTTCACCCCTGCATCTCCTCCACGCTCTGAGCACAAACCTAATTCCCCGCTAGCTCGAGCAATCCCATCTCTGGTTTTTATACATTTGGTATAAACATTTCCTGAAGCTCATAAACACCTTTGTCATTTATCAGTGCAGTGAAAGATGTTTATTGCCTAAATATGAAAACTGTGATGGGATTAGTGCTTAAAGAGGTTCACTGCCTGCTGATGTTCTCCAAAGGAGGGGCGGCTCTGGGGCCAGATTTTCAATGTGAATACAGAGGCCCACACTTTTTAATTACTTGTAGCGATGATTGCAACTTCCAGCATTAAATGGTGAGCACTGTCTGACCAAAGCTCATTTTACAGCAGTTCTGGTATGTACCAAATTGAAGGAGGTAAAAGAAAATGGTCGGGGTGGTGGGGGAGGAAGAGGAGATCTATAACTGGCATGTTAATAAAACTCCAGTTTGTCACTTCAGCAGCACACCCTGAGTGTAATAACTAAGCTTCCTTTCTATACCCCCTATGAGTCCCTTTGTATTGACAGATGCCATTTGTTCATTTACGACGTGATAATAAAAACCTTCAGTTTTACTGAATGTTGTTCTTTTCCTCCCCTGACACTGGGGCACCAAATGGTTTGTACTGCACTCAGCAGGCACTTTTCATTAGAGATCATGGCATGAAAATGAACTGTATTTGAAAACCATTTAGTAGCAAAAGTTCTGGTATTGAATAGGCTGCATATAAATCTTCCCTACCTAAGAAGTGGCTTCCTAGGTGCCTCAGCACACACTAGCATGCATTTACAGACGCATGCTGAAATAATGGGTGTCTTTATGTTCAGTGCTGCATTTGAGAGTCCAAGTGCTCAGATTCCTGCAGTAATGATTGTATGCTCGTATCAGTTTCTCGTGATTTTTTTTTTAAATCCCCGTCCAGCTTTAAATGGCTCAAAAATATTTCTTTTGGTTTATCTGTGCTTTTTTAAACTCGAGATTTCAAATGTTTCCAGAAGTTTTCACACACACACACGAATTAAGTCAAAACTGTAAATTTGGGCATCTGGAAGCTAGCATCTGAATTGATAATTAAGCCTTTATTCAGGAATGCTTGTAAACATCAGCTCAGACTTTATTTTTAAATACTACTGAAAATTTAGACTTACAAAACCTAAAAATGTGACTTGATTTTCAAAGACACTGAATGCTCAGAATTCTGATCGACCTGTAAAAAAAAAACAAAAAAAACATAATTTTGTGTTTGATTCACAACACAATTAGAAATTGTTGCCCATAACTTTGCAATCCAGAATGGTACACTATAAAATGAGTAAAAAATACATCAGATAAGAAAAGGAATGAACACAATTTGTTCCACAGGGCTTTTTCTTTATTTAAATGCTGGAGAATAAGTATTATTTGTTTCTCATCTGGAAAGGAGTCAGATATAAGTTTAGTGGCCAGCTGTATGTTTTGCCATGAATAATATATCTAAGTGTATCCTAACTTAATGCATGGCAATAATCTGTATTAGTTATTCATAATTAAGCCAAAAAATGATTGTTAAACCAAAAAATAATTTGGCTGAAGTGGAACACAGCCACATACCATGCTCTTTGCACACTAGCAGAACGTTCTCTGCATTCTTCCCAAAACTCTAGCAACATATCACAGGATTGTACAAGGCTGCAACAAGACTATTTTAGTCTTTGTAATTATTATTTATTTTATTCTCTCATATTTCATTGTATTTGGCAGAAAATCCATAAAAGAAGTATTTACTAACCACAAGAAAGGTTATAATAACTGTTATCATCCTTCCCTGATCATCCAGGAGAGACTTCTATCACTAACATTATCACTTGTTGCCAAACAAGTACAGAGATGTTAGCCCGGAGGATGAAATAGTTTAATCATGGGGAAACAATTTGCAGTGCACAGATCTCAGCTGGTTCCCCTTTCATCTGCTCTCAGTTACTAAGCGACTTCTGAAAATCTGTTTTGTAGCTGTAATAAAATTCATTCTATGGTCTCGCACGCACACACCAAATGGTTTGCCTAATTCAGAAGTGTTACAATCATCTGGAACAAAGAGAGAATTCATAAGTTTTGTGGGGGGTTATTTTGTGTCGTTTTTGTTGTTGTTGTTTTTAATCAAATAGACATAATCCTTATCTTCTAAAATAAGAAAAAAGAAAGGGGGGGGGTGTGGGCTGCTTGCCTCTGATTCCTTCTGAAAAAAAAAAATCTGCAGTGAAGTTAGAGAAAATGTTGCAATGTAAAATAAACTTCAGATGCTATGTGGCCTGAAAATCTCAATATTTAAAGCTTATAAAGTATCATAGTAGCACGGCATTTTTAAGTGTGTATCCACACATGCCTCTTCTGGTATATTCTCCTAATTAAATAAATACCATCTTTAATCTACAGAAATTTTGAATAGCCACATTTCTAGAGCTTCCTAAAGGGAATTTTGGGTACTAATGCAGGTAAAAACCTATGTGACCTCTCTGCTCCACCAAAAAGTCTATGGCACTCTTCACAGTTTTTTTTGGGTCTGTATTTTTATCATTGTGTTCTTGGAGGAAATATAGTGCTGAGACATCTTCTGACTCAAAGGTACAATATAATCTAATACAACACTTGGACTTCAGCCTGAAGTCCTTTGTTTGAAGCATGTAACATCTTTGTTGAAGCACTTTGCTGAATTTATCACACTGATGCATGATCAGAGACTGCTTCTGTTGTGTTGGAAGTGAAGCTTCCCTTGGACTTCATATCTCTGCCGCCCATTTGAAGGATTTTTTCTGTGAAGTTAGTATAATTACATCCGTTTGGCATGCGGTGACTTTTCTCTGTCTTCCCATGTGGTATTGAGGGCAGACTGCCACAAAATTATTTTTATGTAATTTTTATTCTGTACCATGTATCAGGCTTGGTACATGGTTTGTGACCCATGGAGTTTCATTAAGTACATTGGAAGTGTAGATAAAATGAGGAAGTGGAAGATGTGCTTATGGATCATGTGTCAGCAGGCAGATTTGGGGGTGGTTTCGTTGTTCTTAATGGTCTTTACTGAACAACCCCAACACTGAGTGGTTGCACTGAAACAGCTGGGTGGTGGGCTCTAGTACCCTTACATGAAATACATGTCAGAAGCAACCCTGTTGAATTTAAAACTCTTTTTTTTTTTTTTGCTTGTTCACAGAGAATAAATTGGGATGATTTTTTTTTTTTTTTCATTAGGAAAGCCTATGAAACCTGTTTTTGACTGGCTGGTTACAATCAGCTTCTGAACTCAAACAATGTTCAGGAGTTTACAAATGCAAGTCCAGATTTATCTCTGCATTTACAGAAGCCAAATAGCCATATAAACCATGTTACATATGCTTTATTCTCTGTACAGTAAGTTTTAACTATTAAATACTGACAGAAATTTTTATTCAATACCCTCCTTTCCTTTGTATGCCCACAAACACTTATCTGAGTGTTTTTGCTAGAATAAAAATCATTTCAGCTTAGTTGGAAGAGTCTATTAACTTCTAATTTGCTGCTTAAGTATGCCTGTTTCTTAGATTTTGATTAGACTAATCATGTATAAAAGTGTCTTTTGAAATCTGAATAAAGTGCTCTATAATGCTCTTTAAACCCCTATACATCCAAGTATAAGAAATGGAAATAAATGTCTAATGCTTTTCATATCTTATCTCTTTCTCTTGCACAAAAATGACTTTTGCTGAACACCAGATAACATCTCTCTGTAAGCACAAAGCGCTGGGGTTAATTCAAAGAGTTCCTCGCTCTTCTCAGGCTCCACGGCTCCTCAGCGTACTGTAGGCCGTTACTGTGGTCATGCAACAACCAAAAAGAGAAAGTGCGTGGTGCACCCTGAAAAAGGAACTGGTAGAAACCTATCTGCAACAAATCACAGATACGGCAGTGCAGCAGGACTGATGTACAAAGGAAAGCAGAGGGAACCTTCTAATTCTTGCTAGAAAAGGCAAGGAAGTTCAGTTAGGTCAGGAGGCCTCTCCATCATCAGCATGTCAGATTGTGTCTATGAGTTACATCAGTCCCTGAAGAGAGATTTATTGCTTACTCCTTTACAAAGGACACATGCAAGATTTGAATGCTGAGCCAGTGAGCAAGGGTACAGAAGGCTGAATGAGGCAGGGCAGAAGACGAGCAGTTAGCTCGGCCTGGTGACGGTCAGTGCCTGGCTGTTTTTTCAGAGCAGCATTTTGTGTCAGTTACAGCAGTATGGCTGCCTTTACCCTGCCCCGTGCCTCTTGGCTCTTTATCCACCCTATTTATGCTTTTGAAATCCTACACTGAGTCTGCCAGTGCAATGATCTGGGCAGTTTGCAGCATGGTGCCCAGCAGGTCCAGTCCAGGATTCATTCTTACAGCTCTATTAAACACAAAGATCAGAGGACTGACAGCTGAGCAAGAGGGCATAGGCTAACTTCCAGTCTACATGACTGCATTGGTACCAAAACTGGTGCTAAAATCCATTATTTTCTTAGATATAGCATCTCCATGTACTCTACACAGCTCACTAGACGCCATCATTAGTGGGAATCTCACAGGCATCGGTTTAGAGAGGAAGAGCTCTGCAGAGCAGGATGTTGGCTGAGGACCCTGACAGCCCATGTTCAGTTCCTCTCTCTGCTGACATCTTCCCAGGAACCTTACCTCTTCTCCCCTTGCCCCAGTTTCACCCTTTATACAGGGAAATGCACAGATGATGTTTCCCAATGTCAGTGCGATGTTGTGACATATCATACTCAGATACTGTGTAATGGGGACACTATAAATTCCATAGCTACTTTATCTGATCCAGCAGTCATGAGTCTGCCTGTCTGAAAGCTGCTGCTGTTGATAAGAAAACATTCCTGCTCTTGAAATTCCTTTTTGAGAAAAGAGTAAGGAAGGTCTCAGTCATGTTCTGGTGAGCAGGTGCCTTTGCTGCAAGAACGTAATGGTGACATGCTGTGTGCTGTCCCACATTTTGCTGTGTGAGAGCCTCTGGAAATGTGCACCACTGACCCTGCAGAAGGGGAGAGCTGCTTGGCAGCACCTTCTGCTGCCTTTCTGCAGGGCTGGGGTGGTCCTGGAGCACAAACCATTGTGTTGTTTCTTTACAACAAACCATGCAGGAATTTTAAGGAACATTTCTCATGTTGTTTTTTTTTTTTCTGAAATAGCAAAGTGATGAAAATTAATTATCATAAAACCATTTGAAAATTAAAAATTTTATTTATTTAAATATGCATATAAGGTCTTGCTTTTACCTGCTTTTAATGAAATTATTTTTATTGTATTTGATCTGTTTGTAGCAGTTTTGCACCAAGTTTTAGCCTGACGCGATACATCTAAAACCCTCTGAATATCTTTGTTCATTATATGCTGACAGTCGAGTCTTAACTCTAATATGGTGCTGCATTATTTATCTTCTGGTGTCAGACTAGCCAAAAGAGCTCAGAACACACACATATATTACTCTATGAGCAAACAAAAAAAAGGTTTCCAGGTTACAAATACCAATAGCAACACTGGAGGCTTCTCAGCTAGGTAAACATCATGACAGTGCCCATGCAAATCTTTGGAGAAAAGCCACTGGTGCTACATCTGTGGTGTCAAAGCCTCAGCAGCTCTAGTACTGGACACCTGAGTTTCTAACCCCATGGCAGCAAAGTCAGAGAGACTTGTAGGATTTGTGTTCATTACAAAATTCGCACCTTTCCTCTCTACCACTTCATTTCATCTTCATATAGCCAGCACTACAGGGTTATTTTAAATAACACGTTTATCACTTCCGCAGTTCACAAGAAACATGACTTGTCTGATTCTGTTTATAGAGCATGTAATCATTAGAGTAAAATAACAACAAAGATCAAAACTCTTAAATCACCATCTGTATTAAAACTGACCTCAAGTCTTTCCTGCAACACAATTACTGTTGTGAGCACTTCTGAATCTTTTTGGACCTAAACTACAGTATTTTCAATTTCTAACAATATACATCATTATATTTTGTTATGGTGGATTTTGCTATGTACATTTATTTATATTTTGTTACGAGGGTAGTTGCTTTCGGTTTTGGTAGGGACGTATTGTCAGTCAACTGAAATCAGATTGATTGAGCTCCTTCTGATATAAAGATCTCAAATCAATACATTGTTCCCCTTGTAAAAATCACAATTTTTGTGGTTTTTTTCCCCCATGCCTCTTGAGATCTGATACATTACAATCCACATGGAACTAACTTCTCTTCTCACCCCCACACTTCCCCATATGTGGTTCTGTTTTTCCCTTCAGGGTACCTATGGGAGGTCTGGAAAACTCTTGGGAGCTTTCTTAGAATGTTAATATGTATAACACTGCATTTTTAGTTTTAAATAAAAAATATAAAGATTTTTCTTTCTAAGGGTAAACAAGTAAAGCTGCTAGTTAAAAACTGTTTTTAAGAGAAAGTTCCCTTTTATCATAAAAAGCTTAATAACAGTTAATCGTATTTCATGGCATTTGGCACCTATGGTATTAAGCATTTACAATTCCTTGTAAAAACGTCCAGGCAACACTGGCTTTTAATTCTCCTGAATTTTATTTTTTTTCCTCTTGATAAGTAATTTCTACCTAATGGTCCAATCCTGCATTTTCTATTCAATCCTTAAGCATTTTGTTTGCCTAAGAGCAAATCTTGTCTCTGATATCTATGCTGATCTTTATAAACATCATCTCTGTGCTGTGATACTTACTGTGAGTACCATGATTGCAATCACAACTGGGAGCAGAGCTTTCTGCTATAAGTAATTCTACAGATAACAAGAATAAATATTTCCTAGATCAAAATCTCAAGCTCAAGCACATATACCAGCTCAAAAACACAGGCACCTTTGGATAGATGACAATTTTTTGATGGCAATCAACATGCATTAAGTTATTGGTTATAGCTGCCCTCCCTCATTTTACCCTCACTTGAAAAGTTAGCTAGTCAGTGCTTCAGATAAAGGCTGTGAAATTTGATCACTGGAACTAAAATGGATGGCTTAGCTGCCTAATCTCCTCCATCCCGTTATCATCAGCTCCCAATCCCCTCCCCACACCATCGTCAAAATTGGGAAATAGCCACAGACTTATGGGAATATTCTGCTGAGGTAAAGTAAACACTTCTCCAAGGCTGTGCAGCCTCAACCACTATCCACGGGTTGATGTGATGATGAGACCCAAAAAGGGAAAATTGACTGTTGGAGAGATTTCAGCACTTTTGTCTGTCAGATCAGCTTGTTAAAGTTGATAACTGATTGTGCTGATAATCATAGTATCTGAAAATATCTCATATATTCCAAAATTGTATCATCTGTGTTTACTCTAGAAAATTATTTCTGAAGACTAAATTCTCACAGGCAAGGTATGCTATTTTCAGTAGGAGTTTTAGCCAGGAAAATTGAACCCATCTCATTGACCCAGTGCACCCACCAGCGCAGCACATGGACGGGGTAAGCAGACATGTTTAAAGCAGCCCTTTGAACGGTCTCCTGCATTGGAGATCGGATTGTGTTTCTCATGCACAACCCAGAAGCAGCTGGAAGCAGGGGGAGACCCTGCTGTTCCTCTTGTTGCTGCAAACAGCACAACCAGGACCAGGTCGTCACCTCCCTCTGCAGCAGATATAGAGCACGTGGGGGTCGGCCCCTAAAATAAACAGCCCCTGTGGTACCCGCAGAGCTGTCTCTGCATCCCCTGCCCCCATGGCCTCTTCTTCAGTCTGCAACAGTCTGAGTGCTCAGTGTACTCTGCAGGGCCAACATTTCTTTCTCTGCAAGGTCATTTATATAGGCATAGCAGGCAGTCCTAAATCTATGAAATTCTTCCTCTATTTTGTTTTGTTTTGTTTTTCCAAAAGAAACTATGTCTCTGTAAGTGCAAATCAAGTTCATTTCTCTGCACCCTGTTGGAGGATCAGTTACTGCTGCCTTCTCTGTGGATACACAAAGAAGCCAAAACTGAGGTGAGGGACAAATGGGTTTCTGAACTTCACTGGAAGGAGCAGTGTGCTGCTTCCCATCACCTGGCACACTCATGCTTCTTCCAAAGCAAACTCTTTCCAGCTTTGCTAAATGCACACAGGATTGCTATCTTGTCAGTGCACATGTGTTGTTAATGGAAGTTCATTTACCAGAATCACCGAACAGGAAGACAAAATAATACTGACATCACACTTCTCTTATACACTCAGAATTTACTGAATTTCAAAAAGGCAAAAAATAAAAGTTACTTCTGTTTTTCTTGGCATTGTAAAGTACAACTAAAATCCTAGTTTTATATGAGGTGTTCAGTCCATACTGCAGGAGCACCCAGGTACTCTCATAATATCTCAGGTTTAAACTATATAAAATGCTGAAAATAATTGTAGAAAAAAAAAAAGAAAAGAAAGAAAGACAAGTAAGAAAACTAGTGGGACTGGAAGCTGATGGACTGGGCTAATATTCTGAACCTCTGGAAGTTACAGCAATGTACGTTTTAACTGGGCACTGTATTGGTGATAAAGTATCCCCCTCTTCATTCTGTAATAATGTGTGTCCAGAAGATATGAGCTGCTGCTAATTAATCCAGTTGTGATTATCTGGAGTGTTTTACAGTATGTCATTTTTGCCAGTGTGCCACTGGTCTGTCCGATTCAGGCTCATGCTTCTGGCTGAGAGCAAAAGCTATGCTCTGGACAGTAGTGGAAATCTCCCAGGTAGAAACGTGGAACTGGGGAGTTAGCTTTAGTCTTCAACTGTGGCATAAGAATTACTGTGAGAGCGAGAAAGAAAGATGGTATATTATTACTATATATTCTATGAAATGTTAGATATATTCTATTTAAATTCATAGTGACTGTCCTCTATCCAAAAACAGAGGTATTTCCTACTCTGCACTCCCCATCCCCCTTACACAACCAAGGACATATTTAAAACTTAAGGGCAAATGCTCCATAAAAAGCTGCCCAGCCCCTTGCAAATTCCCTGCATAACTCTCACATGCATCCTCTAACTTTAGTCCATCCCTACTCCAAAGTTGTAATTTGCCCTCCAGTCCTTTTCTGTCTCTCTTTTTTTTTTTACAATCTTTGAGATGGCAATTAGCTCAAGAGAAGCACTTAGAGCTTTGCTTCAATTACAGATCCCTCAATCTCAAGTTATATGCTGGGCTGTTTTATGCTAATTTGAATGTCTGAATGTCGTTTTGCATGAAACATCAGTCTGAATTCTCTAATTGTTCCCTCCTTATCTGAGATTTGTCTCATGCTTTCCACCCATGGGTGCGGTGATCTACATCCCACATAGTCCCAAAGGCTAACTCCTTCACCCAGGACTAGGTTTTGTTAAAGAAAATTGCTTTAGGCAGAATTGCTAAAGCTAAAAAAAAAATAGTATTAGTGCTGACCATTAATACAGCCCTTCTCTCTCTGTAGAACTAACAAAGCTTCACAATGAGAAGCAAATGTTTTCATCTGCATTTTACATGCACATAAATTGAGGCAAACCAGAAAAGTGTACATCTGGACCAAGACAGATCTGATATGGAGCCAAAGAGGTTGTGGTATGTGGTGGGTTTGAGGACATCATGCCCCATTTTTTCTTAAATAATTTTATTTATCGTAAGGGTGATATAACTGGGGAGAACTACAACAGTTATCAAAATTTTCCTTTCTCCTGTATGTCCTTCCTATTTTGTGTTTTTTTTTCTTAAACTCATGAATGTGATAACTTGAAGTAACTGTTACTTGTGCTATGAACCTCAAAACTCCTGTCCAGTGTAACTCTATCCGTGCTTCCTATTCTAGCCTCCAATGACACCCATTCTTTCTTTCCGTGAAAACACTTTGGGTCAGAACAGATCTAAGCAGTGCTGTGGGGAAGAAATATTTCTTTGAGATACAAGGTGTTGGGGTGCTGAGCTCCGTGAAGCACTCACTGTAAGAAGCAGTATGAGATGCCCTTGAAAATTTTGAGAAAGCAAAGACTGCTTGTCGTCATGGCGGTAATTCGGGCTGAAAAATGACACTGGACTTAAAATCATGTATGACACTTTCATTCTTGGTCTTAGTCTTCACTCCCCCAAATTTCTACTGCTGTGTATTTAGTAACCCCCTTGTGAAGTTAGAATAGCTCATAAAAGTGTTAAGTAAAAAGTCAAAACTTACATGGGAACAGTTACATTTTCTCTGTGTGGCCATAATGAGGTTATTTATGGTACATGTAGGAAAGATTAAAGGTTTTCATAATAAAGGAAAGCAAGAGCTCAAGAATTGGGTGCCTCCTAACAGCACTGACTCTCAAGACAGGATAAATCACCCAAGCAACCATTAAAACTTCAAGAAGATTGCTTGTAAACCTCCAAGCAATGCCAATAAAGCATATTCCTTGCCATATAGCAGTCCATATGGTGGAGCTCAGCAGTTTTTCAAAACTAAGGGCTATTCACGATTTAACCCTACTGTCTTTTTCCTTATAGGGCATAGTGCCAATGAACCACTATCAAATCAATGCAATCTTTAAATGTGGGAGGGCGGGGGACATGGAGAGCAGACTGCAATCTCAGGAAAAGTTAACTTATCGGGAAGAGGGCTTCTTGAGAGCATGAAGATGTTTTTGATTCCTGTGTTTAGGAACTCAGTGCCATTTTTCATTATGTTGCGTCTTGGGGGTCTCCCATCATAACAAAATGTTAGAGACAAATTTTTATGGGCTATCAGGAAGTTAGAAAAATAGTCCAAGGCCCTTCAAGGTTCTGGTTCATTTGCATTTTAAAAAAGTCAAGTCTGCCCGTTCCTTCCACTCTGAAAGGCCAAGGTAGTGAAAACTGCAATAAATCACAAAGCAAGCTTGCGTGTGGCATAGCATCAGCAACTGCGTGGGACAAAGCCAGAAATGTCCCCTTAAGTTTTACAATGATATTGTTTCATGTTTTTTTTTCTAGTTCTTTGTCAGAAAATCTAAACCAAGAGATTTGATTCTACTGTCTCAGGCTCTATAAAGTAAGTATGGAGAAAACTAATGCAGGAAGTAATGCAGGCTAGTGCTGGCTGAAGAGTGGCTCTCAGAGATGAATCACATCATTCTGCAGCCAGTTGATTTCTCCTGTTTCTTTTTCAGTCCTTACTCAATGGAAGTTACCAAGTGTGACCTCCATGTTAATTCTTAACCTTGATTTAAGAGAGTACTACAAATTTATGAAGAGCCTTAATTCTGCAGACTCCAGGCTCCACATGGAATCTCCAGTATATTTCTGGGGGACTTCTGATAACAGACTTGTTTCCCACACTGACATCTTGATTCTCACTGAGGGGATTTCTAGTGTTGTTACATAATAAATAATGATGATAATAAAGTAAGGAATAACTACTGTTATTCAAACAGTGCAGATTTAAGCAAATGTTCAGCTTACGGGAAATACTTTTTTTCCAGGCAATAAGAAAAAAATATAAAGTAAATCTAAATCTTTTATAAATACATTAATATTGGTCATTTGCATTAGTCAATTGAATTAGTACTCCAGCTGATATAAAATGTCATCATTATAGTAATTTTACTGAGTTATTCTAAATCTGTGCTGCAGTGCTTGTCTTATTCCATAGAAATCATTGGACATATACATTCAGTGACTTTGGTGTATATGTGGACTATGGTTTAAATGCAGGGAGAGATGGATCCAAAATGTTTGTCCATGCCAACTAGACAATAATGCAGTATCCAGCCTTCAGATACCATAGTGATTGCTACCATAGACTACCTTCAGATCTGACGGAAACAAGCAATGAACATTCAAGGCCCCCCTAAAATGGAGGAACACCAAATTGCATGTCATGCATAGGCAAGGTATGTTTTCTTTGTTTATGGGAAAGTCAAAAGTGCTAACGAGTCAGTGAGACTGAAACAGGTGAAGTGAATGGGAACTAATATTAATAAAATGTGACAAATGTGATGCACATCCACTAAAATCTCATTCCTATTTACTTCACTCCCCCTTACTCCTCAGAAATCCATGGATTGCCAGCACAGCATCCGATTTTTTTAAGTGCCCGTCTGAATTAACCATCTTATTCACATAGCAAAATCATTCAGCAATGCATCCAGAAATGCCCACGAGATTTGAAGTTAGCCTGGAAATCTTTCAAAGGACACCAAAGATAACTAAGACACTGGGTCTTCTATTGCATTTCCATTTTATGGCATCTTTTTATATTCTGTAGTAGGCTTTTCTGAATAAAAATGAGACAGCCTCTTAAGAGGCCTTTTTATTATTTGCATTTGGCAAAAACAGCCTTAATGAGCTGTTAAGAGTCATTCCCCAGTCCTATTGTTGGTGATGCATGGGAGCCTGTAAAGTGTTGAAAAGCCAAAAGACAATTTATGATCCCTGATGCTATCCCTTCCTGAGACAATTCTTCAGAAAGGAAGATATCTGGGGAGTAGGAAGTTCCATTATTTAAATGCCTCAGTAACTTTTACTGGAGTCATAACTGTGGAATTTGCTATTTTCATTTCACAACTATTTACATTCTCTGTGTTCCCCTTAAAAGCATCACTGCCATGTGCGTGCTGCAGAGTCATTCAGATCTGCAGCACTGAGGAATAGGAAGATGAGTCAAGTAAAATTCACCATTAATTCCCAGGACTAAATTCCAAGCAGGCACTAATTAATTTACGGAATTCTTAATTATTTTTTTTTTTAAGCACGGCTCATGCTTAATATCTGGAGGCAGCGGTCCTTTTGTCAGCACTAGCTGCATTAGCCTCGTCCACACAGATCTGGAAAGTGTAAAGGAACTAGAATTTACTGACATATGGGACAAGGGGGTTATTCAGCACAGTGGGAAAAAGACGAAACAAAGAGTTTCACAAGTTTCTGCAGCAGACGGTTGTGTGGTTCTTGGCATTGTTTTCTCTTTGAAAATGGACAGCAGCCAGTGAGTGTCAGAGGTGTTTGCTATTGACTGAGGGTGCTGAAAAGACAATCAAATATTTGTGACAAAGGCAAAGACCTTGGATGTTATCGTTGACACCCAGACGTCTCAAGAAAAGAGCAAATATTGCATTCATTGTATTGTCTCTTACTGTAAATGGCAAAATGACATCTTTTACCGGGTTCATGTGTATTGATCTGCTTCAGCCCTTTCTAACTCAAATACTGTAAATGGATGAGGGATAGGTTTGTCTGTTTGACAGTAATTAAGTGATTCTCTCACTCTCTGAACAAAGAGATGACCCAATAAGGCCTTAAGGTAGTGCAATCTCTCCTGTTCTGAGAGAGCAATAATCACCTTCCTTGTTAATAAAAACAAGGAAGGCATTAAACCAGTGCAAGATTTAAAACTCTCTTTAAATCAGTTTTCTATTTTTGTATATATTCTCTTTCAATACAATGTTTTAAAATCAAAACTGAGCACTACCCTCCTTTGTGATATTTCCATGGCACGCCAGATAATCCCAGCACAACTCAGGTGCACAATGAAAATCTCACACAGCCACTCAGTGCACAGGATTCAACCATGATATTTAAGGAGAAGAAAAAGTCATTTAAATGGCTAATTAAAGCACCTGGGAGAGCTTGTTATAGTGACTGGCCAATAGATAAATAAATAAATGATTAGCCAGGAAAGAAAAAAAGAGAAAAGGTTTCAAATACAGTTGTGCCTATGACAAGAGACTCCACTCCAATGAGCCACTTGAGGATATCTGCATGCTTCCCCCAGATGTTGAGTGGGTGCCAGTTTAAAAGAGAAAAAGAGCAGAAAGAACCCAAAGGGGTTTTGCAGCCAGCTCCAAGCCAATCTGAAGAGGAGTTGGCTCAGGGCCTGATTTTGGTGTGTGGCTCTGCGCTCGCTGGGACAAATACAGACGTAGCGTGACGGAAACAGCCCCAGCGAGCAGGAGTCCTGCCAGGACAGCACATGTCTCCAAAGGGGATGGAGGGAGCCAGCCTTGACTTTGGGTACCGCCCTGGCAGGGATTAAGGCATGAACAGACCCAGGCAGTGAGGATTCAGGCCATTGTTACATTCAGCTTTTCATCTGGTTTCAAAGGGCACACCATGTGCTTGATTTGGGTGTATAATTTTCAAGCTATTCTTGACTAAACAATCAAATGTGTGTAATTTGATTGCCTTCCTTTTATTGGTACACATAATAGTCACTTATGTTCTACTGTAACAGAATAAAGTTTCCAAAAATAAAGCAACTTAGTCCCACTAAGGGTGCCAGCCTGGGTACTACTTTTTGCTAGGAAGGACAATAAGGCATCAGATCCTGCAGCGATTTTTCCAGATGAAATTTAGATTGATTCTAGCCTGCATCTAATGTCCATTTTTTTCAGATGCAACCTCATTTTTCTGCTTGATACCTGAAATACCCTGGAATGTCAGGGTCTGATTCTGACCTCACATCTTAAAATCAGTAGAGTGACTTTAAGACTTGCTCCTTCTCCCATTAACAATAATGTAACTGCAGTATAATTTTTTCCACTGGGGAGATATTGCCTTGCTGTTTTGTTAAAGCCAGAGTCCTTTGTCTGCAATGTAATCATCAGCAATTACTCATGTGCTGAGCATTTTGTCACAGTTACTTACCGCTTGCAAGCCAGTCATACATAGTAAACAGTGAGCTGCAGGGCCAGACTCTTGCTGGTGCAAGCAGCTGTAAGAAGGGTGACAATAAAGCTATGCAAATTTGTAACAGCTGGATTCTTGGCTCCTCACTTGGCTTCTGATTATTTAAAAATGTTCTCCCCTTCTGTAATTTTATTTGCATAAAAACACAGCACAATAATTTGACGACCGCTCACCCTCACGCTGTGCATAGAAACAAAAAGGCTTACTACTGAACGGAGCAATCCTCTTTTTTTTTTTTCTGAAATCACACATCTTTCACTTTCTTTCCTATGGTGTGACTTACAAAAGTGACTTACAGTGCAGCTGGGTTATGTGGCAAAATGAGTAATTCGGAGTTGTTAGGAGAAAAGGATTGTTCTTCTGTTGGCTCGCGGAACAAAGCTTCCCAATAAATGTCGTATTCTGCTGTGCGCTGAGTGCTTTTGTCCAGCTCATAGCACAAATCATACTGTTCCCGAGTGCTCATCCACAGCAGTATTCTTTAATGCTTAACTCAGTGACCTCACAAAAATAATTGGTGTGAAGCAAATTTACTTAGCCCTCTGCCTTTATTTGCAGACTGAATGGCTCAGAGAATTGTGCATATTGTTTATGGAAATGAAGAGGGAGAAAAGAAAACAGAACGTTACTCCCCAGATAAAGATGGGCCCATGCACAGAAGAAACACAGGGGCTTAGCATGATGTCCCTGCCCGCATTATAGCACCTAATGAAAGATGCTGATAGACTAATACAACTGCAAATCAGTTCAGTGACTGTGAAAATCCAGGACAGCTGCTGTGATTTAAAACAGTTAACATTTTTGACATTATTAAGTTAAAATTTCAGGTTTAACTGTGAGCTTTGACCAGTAATTATCCCCCAGATGCAAGCAGCAGTAATTTATAAGCAGATTTCTCTTGACTTACAAGTGAAAGAACAGGATAGATTCTCATTTCTCTGCAAAAATCTGAATAAATCCTGGCATAGCCCTAATCGAAACTTTGGAGATTTTCAGCAAAACTGTTGCAAGCCCAGATCGTTGTTTCCAACTCCATCTTCCCTCTGTGTGCTCACACGGTTTGTACCAGCACATCTGGCAACTCCTTGTGTAGTGATGTCCTACAGAGGAAGAAGATGGAAGGGTATTGTGGAACAGGTCAAAACACTGCTTATTTGTGTGCATATATGTTTATATGTATATATATGTAAATCTTCCCTATGGAAAAAAACACTCGCAGTTTAGAACAGAATGATAGACATAACAGAACAGTTTTGCTTGATGTGCATGTGATATAACCATGCCACAAAAGCAGCTTACCAAACAGCTTGCAGAGATTAGCTAACAAGAACTAAGCTATTCTTTTCAGAAGGTGTTATTAGCATATTTTTCATCAATACTATACTTAACAGCTACTACATAGCAGGAAGTGGTATTTAACCTCTTGTTACAATGTAACGAGATTACTTTGTATGGTTATGTTACATTCCATTCATAAAGGCCCTCCTGTGTCCAGTTAATTAGATTCACTGTTTGGCAGCATCAGCTTGAAGAAAATGTAACAAAACGTATTTGGAATATTTAAATTTTAAGCTTTTGTTTCGCCTTGCTTTCTTTCAGGCTATGTTGAGCTATGTAAAACTTGATTTCCAGAGACTGGCATTCATTGCCTCATTCTGCCAGGGTCTGATGAATGAGGATTTTCAACCATTTCAATCCCCAAAGTACAAAGGAAAGCTAATTCTCAAAGTTACAGCTATCTGAAATACATGAAGATCACCTGATTTCTGAGTCAAAGCCAGGTGAAACTATTTTTTTTTTTGTTGGTGATTTGGCTGCAAAACTAGGTTAGATGGGGGCTCTTGCCACAAGAGTTTTGCTGTTCAGGCTCAGTTTGGAAAAGAGAAGGGGCATTTGGAAGAAATGGTTCTGAATTTAGAATCTGAAATAAAACAGTAAAGCAGGTGAGTCTTATGGGATGTTGTATTTCTGTTTTGAACAACTTTTCTGTGATCCTAGTAGTTTTTCTATGAAAAATGTGCCCTTTTTTTCTTCTTTTTCTTCTTTTNCCAAGACTGATCAGCACAGCCCTTACCCTCTGTGTTTTTTTTAAGGCAAAGAAAAATTTACGAGAGAACAGGAAAAATGTATGTATTTTCACATGCAAGATTAAAATTTTTAAAAATGGTGTTTGTAGATGAGGTGTTTGTTTGTTTTTGATTAGATGAAACCCTGATAACTGGATTTAAATTATTGAATTGTTTGTTTTTTTTTAAAAAAAAAAAANCTGTTCCCGAGTGCTCATCCACAGCAGTATTCTTTAATGCTTAACTCAGTGACCTCACAAAAATAATTGGTGTGAAGCAAATTTACTTAGCCCTCTGCCTTTATTTGCAGACTGAATGGCTCAGAGAATTGTGCATATTGTTTATGGAAATGAAGAGGGAGAAAAGAAAACAGAACGTTACTCCCCAGATAAAGATGGGCCCATGCACAGAAGAAACACAGGGGCTTAGCATGATGTCCCTGCCCGCATTATAGCACCTAATGAAAGATGCTGATAGACTAATACAACTGCAAATCAGTTCAGTGACTGTGAAAATCCAGGACAGCTGCTGTGATTTAAAACAGTTAACATTTTTGACATTATTAAGTTAAAATTTCAGGTTTAACTGTGAGCTTTGACCAGTAATTATCCCCCAGATGCAAGCAGCAGTAATTTATAAGCAGATTTCTCTTGACTTACAAGTGAAAGAACAGGATAGATTCTCATTTCTCTGCAAAAATCTGAATAAATCCTGGCATAGCCCTAATCGAAACTTTGGAGATTTTCAGCAAAACTGTTGCAAGCCCAGATCGTTGTTTCCAACTCCATCTTCCCTCTGTGTGCTCACACGGTTTGTACCAGCACATCTGGCAACTCCTTGTGTAGTGATGTCCTACAGAGGAAGAAGATGGAAGGGTATTGTGGAACAGGTCAAAACACTGCTTATTTGTGTGCATATATGTTTATATGTATATATATGTAAATCTTCCCTATGGAAAAAAACACTCACGCAGTTTAGAACAGAATGATAGACATAACAGAACAGTTTTGCTTGATGTGCATGTGATATAACCATGCCACAAAAGCAGCTTACCAAACAGCTTGCAGAGATTAGCTAACAAGAACTAAGCTATTCTTTTCAGAAGGTGTTATTAGCATATTTTTCATCAATACTATACTTAACAGCTACTACATAGCAGGAAGTGGTATTTAACCTCTTGTTACAATGTAACGAGATTACTTTGTATGGTTATGTTACATTCCATTCATAAAGGCCCTCCTGTGTCCAGTTAATTAGATTCACTGTTTGGCAGCATCAGCTTGAAGAAAATGTAACAAAACGTATTTGGAATATTTAAATTTTAAGCTTTTGTTTCGCCTTGCTTTCTTTCAGGCTATGTTGAGCTATGTAAAACTTGATTTCCAGAGACTGGCATTCATTGCCTCATTCTGCCAGGGTCTGATGAATGAGGATTTTCAACCATTTCAATCCCCAAAGTACAAAGGAAAGCTAATTCTCAAAGTTACAGCTATCTGAAATACATGAAGATCACCTGATTTCTGAGTCAAAGCCAGGTGAAACTATTTTTTTTTTTGTTGGTGATTTGGCTGCAAAACTAGGTTAGATGGGGGCTCTTGCCACAAGAGTTTTGCTGTTCAGGCTCAGTTTGGAAAAGAGAAGGGGCATTTGGAAGAAATGGTTCTGAATTTAGAATCTGAAATAAAACAGTAAAGCAGGTGAGTCTTATGGGATGTTGTATTTCTGTTTTGAACAACTTTTCTGTGATCCTAGTAGTTTTTCTATGAAAAATGTGCCCTTTTTTTCTTCTTTTTCTTCTTTTTTTTTTTCCTAAAGATTTCCTGGGTTGCACAACTGGTGCCAGGAGTGATATTTATTTGAAAGACCCAGCATTAGTGAATAAAAAAAATAATATGAATGAAAAAATAAACTTGCAATAGCTGCATGTATTTTGATAGAGAGTTACAGCAAACAAAGAGGAACCAGCATCTCTCTCCTGAAGAAGCTGTTCTGGGGTTCTACCAAAAAAAAAAAAAAAAATCTTGAAAAATATTAAAACAAGCCTGCTTTTTCATCAGCAAAATCA
>WBMW01000671.1:177910-190576 GCA_013396635.1 Penelope pileata
AAAAAAAAAAAAAAACCCAAGCACTAATGAAATTCAGCAATCCAGCTTAACAATGCCACTATTTTGCTGTTTGGCCATACAAAGCATGCCTGGCTGCAGTATTACAGGCAGCAGTTTCTGTGCAGCAGCACAAAAGACACATCAGATCTTTTTTTTNGTGCTAACATGCTGTCATGAATCTTACGCCGTGCCTGGTCTGGCTGTACAGGGAGGTGAGCTGAAGTCCTGATGCCAGCCATAGACCCAGGTGTGATTGGCATCTGAGGAGCACCTTAGTTTGAACAGAATCCACGAGCAGAATCGTGCCCTCAGAAGGGGATGAGTGCAGCCTGTGGCTGTGGGGTGGTCAGGCCTTCACCCATCTCTTTGGGGCAGCCCCCAGCCACCAGTCACTATCCCAGAGCCAAAGGGAAGGGCCCTCCCCAGACATGCACCAGTCACACAGGGCAACGAATCCCAGCTTTGCCACTACTTCTTTCAGATAACAAGTTCTTTAAAACATTTTGTTTGCGTGTTTCCAGACTGCAAAATTAATTTAAAGGGACACTGCCAAGGTTAGCAAGCTCAGAATTTGATTTGACTCACTGTGTGTGTTTCCTAATAACTTTGAAAAGTCTGTGCAGTTATTTACGTGAGCACTTTTTTATTTTATTTTTTTCTCAAGACAAAGATATTTCTCCAGGGAAAATATATCAAAGCTGCAGGTCTGGCTTCGTGGGCAACCCTGCTAAATCTGCCTAGTGCTCATACATAATAGAGCGAAAGCAAATTAGAATGAAAGCAAGCTTCTTTTCCAGGCTTTCCAAAGGAATGAGTTTATTTTAAAAAGAAAAAGAAGTTGAACCAGGAGTAGGATTTTATAAGTGCTGTACAACTCTTCAAGCAAAACTCTTTGAAATTTAAAAACCAGACAAACATAGCAAGTATTTGTCAGTGGATTATGGGGCACTTATTGACTCCGACAGCAGTTCCCACACTTCCCAGGGTCACACTCAGTCTCCCCCCACATCTGCATCCGCCCTTCCAGACACAGCTCACAAATCCTGACATTGGAACTTTTCCACTGTAATTGCTGTGTGCTGGCTTTATCAATTATTCCATCGATAACCTGTAAGACGTGTACCCTCCAATGTGTAGTTCCAGAATCTCCCTTCCCCCGTTACTGCGACCTTGCTTGATGAGACAAGGTGGTGATGCTTTTGGGATCTTTGTTGGCCTTGCCCTCAAATACACGTGCACAAATTTCATTATGTGTCACGTTTAGCTCTGGGAATATATATCATCTAAATATTTTACTAACAGCAAGGTTGTGCCAGCCAGCTGACTGCAGAAATGGCCCACTTGAAAGGACAGAAGGTCCCATTCGGTGCAAGCCCTGCAGATTTGCTAAAGATGAGGTGATCTGCTCTTGAACTGTGAAGTATCAAAGAATCAGCTACAAACAACTTCATCTCAAAGGTGAATATCTATTCTGAGGGCATCGTTTCAGAAAGGAAACTCAAGGAAAGTTATCCAATTACATTCACATAGTTGAATTAAAGAGGTAATCTTACCTCTACCGGTTCTGAAATTTCCTGAAATCAGTAAAAGCCCTTTTAATATAACACTTTTTTTACAGCTTTCCAGTCATTTCCAATATCTAGTTTTGGTTTTGTTTTGTTTTGTTTTAGGAATGAAATAAGGACATACAGTTACTCATAAGGACATCCAGAGTCATAAATTGTACGGACAAATTTTGTAAACTTGCTCCTAATTTCAAGAGAAACTTGTTTATTTTTTTGCACATGTCCCCAGGGAAGCAAAAGAAGCTGTAACACAGGTACTTGCAGAAATCATTGCAACATGAGGTCATCAACGAGAGATAAACGTGTAACTGAGGCATCCACTGAGGCATTTTGAGTCCACAGCATCTGAGCATTGAACACGAAACGTCTCTCTGCAGATGTACTAGAATTTATCATATGGATGACAAGCCTGTTATTTTAAAACACTGGGGACTATACATATCATTAACAAACTAAATGCCTTGCAGTACTTCATATAAACCATACAATGCTCCAGAAATAGCTTTCCAAATTTCATCATATTTCTCATGTCTTTGTATTCAACCCGTTTCTCTTAAAAATACCACTGGCATTGCTCACCGGTCAGCTCAGCCAGCATCTTCCATACTCTGTTTATCAGGATCAGACCCATAGTATTTTCTCCTGCATTGAGATAAAAGAGTCTGCCTCCGTAGCTACAAAACAGTACTCCAGAGCTGTTAGGAACACTGTGAATGAAAACTGTGAAATATGTGTATTTCGTTGAAAAGTTCTCTTACAAGTAATTTGTTATTTTTTCCATGTTTCAGGATAGTCAAACCTGATTTGACTGTAGCTTTTCCTTTCTTTCCTGTACATTTTTTTCCCATTCCCCCTTCCACTGTGACAATAGGGAGTAAGAGAAAACGCTTTCAGAAGACCTGCATTTTTTTTGTTGAAACAAGTAGCACTATTCAAATAACTTCTGAAAATAAGCTTCAAACCAAATCTCTTCACTTTGCTTTTGGGTTCCCACATAGAATCACAGAATGGCTTGGGTTGGAAGGGACATTAAGGAACATTTAGTTCCAAACTTCATGCTGTGGGCAAGGATGCCACAACATTTACTCTTTGCATTTGAAGTACAACCAAATCTTATAGAATTATTTCTGTATGTTCATGAAGGCAGAGTACCCTCACTAATTTTTCCCTCAGTTTCTGCTGTTTTACAGCTGCCAGCAGAAGCATGCCTGGAATCACACAGCACGACAAGCTGCTGTGACATGATGGAAGGTCTGTCGTGACATGCTGAATTTCTGGGTGTGGGCAGGAGCTGTCCAGCAAGGCCCAGGGGCTGCCGGGCTGCACGCAGCTCCCCAGCTGCTGGCACTTCCATGCACCCTGGAAGCCATTGGCTCTGTTTTGTTCCACCGGGCAAACATCAGGGACTGGTTTCACCTCCTGTAAATTTTATAGAGTTGCAGCAGCTTCCCAAAGCAAGAGAAACAACGTGTGGTGAGTTGCTCCCTTCTTTACGAGCACAAACACACACGCAGACACGTGTTGATGGCTTTGGTGTTTGTGCTGAACAAATGTAGCAACACCCCTGCTCCAGCTTCCTCTCACGCCTTACATCACTCCTGGAAAGAAGCGTTCACCTGCACAGGACACCATGGGAAATATGGGGCTGTGTAGCCTTCTATAAAACTGTCATCTTATCATAGGGCTTTTTTTAAGGCTTCATGGTATCACTTAGGTAAAATGAGTGTCTGTGGGAGCTACCTTTAATCCTTTCCTGTAGGGCTTTCTCAAATATCTTTTTTCCCACCTACGTCTTATGATCCTTCCCATTTCCCTTACTCTACTGGTATGACATTAACCTGAAGACCAAAAAGCAACACAACTACTCCTCTGCTCGTCCAGTGACAGATAAGGGGGAACTATATGTGATGGAATTCAGCAAAGTATTGTGTTACACACCAAAATTTAAACACACGTTCTTCCATGATTATTTATACACTCATATTTGGGCACATGGGTAAGTAGTTTGTTGAACTGAGGCCTGAAATGGCACGCTACTTCTCAGTATAATTATACTTTAAAGCTTATTCTAGACCACCATGCTAAAATAAATCTTTATCTTAGCTACTTAGTACTAATGAAAAACAATATTATCGGTATTTTTCCTATAGCAATTCACTTAAAGAGAAATGTTGTACAATTACAGAGAATGGCTAACCATGCCTCTTGATCAACCTGATAATTAATAGGAATAGAAGAAAAAGCCCTGTATTTCTGAGTGCTGATCGGGCAGCAAAGGCACTCCAAACATCTGAAGAAAAAACAGTTTGTTAATTGCTGTCTAGACAGTTTATTGCTGCAATAAGATCAAAACACAGAATACTGAGGTTTGTGGTATGAATCATGCAGACTAAACAATTGTTTTATTGCATTTACAGAGCACTTGATTTATAATGCAGTCAGTTTGGTAATAAAATTCCTCTATTGTACATCCTGAATAATTTCACCTCTTTTTGCATCTCTCCATTTTAATCCTCTATCAGGATGTTTTAAAAATGTCTGTGTGGAGGGGAGATTACTGTTGTGTGTATATAAAGTTACTTATCTTGGACCTCTGTACTATCATCACTGAGCATACGGCGCTCAGCTGAGCCTTCATCAGCTGGTGGTACTCTGGGCACGTTGAAGAACAGATTTATTGGGCTGCTGTCTGCAGTGAGCACATTAGAGGAACAGTGAGACTGTCCCATTGCAAGAGGTTTCGTTCCATTTCATGTTGAACCAAAAGAGATCAATCAGGCAAGTGACTTCTTTTTTTTTTTTTTTGTAATTTATTACTTTGCAAAATGTTTTTCCTGAAAGGAATGTTTCATTTCTCTTCTTCTGTGGGTACCTCTGGAAGACCAAGGTTTAAGGGGATTTGTCTGGGAACCCAGAAACTTTTGGGATGAAGTCAGTTACTTGTCTTTGCTGAGTGCTGAAGGTCCCATTCGGTGCAAGCCCTGCAGATTTGCAGTAGTTGCATGAAACTGAGTCTGCATAAAGTGCCAAATGGGAACATAAATTGTTGTTGCCTTTGTCTTTATATAAGAAAAGTTTAGGTTTTTTTTATTTTTTTTCCAGTTTTGATCAATTATGACCATGCCTCGTATCTATGGAACGCAAAGAAACAGTGGATCAGAATGTAGTTTTGGAGTGAAATAAAAGCAAAGCCTTAAAGCTTCATGTTCTTAATCTCACAAATTACAGGCTGAAGCCCTGGTCCCACTCTGCTCTGTGGAAATGTTGCCATTGATTTCATCAGGTCACAGTTATACCTACAAATACAGTGAACTGTTTCTTGATCCAGAAAATCTGACAGTGCTGGGGTAAAGCATGATGATAATTCTTATTTTATAAAAGCCTATTTACATAAGAGTTTGAACTGAAATCTGTTTGGGTAAGTTTAGATAAGTATCACTTTGACTCAATATTGGGGGGAAAAGTCCTTCTGCACAGTAATCCCCTGATTAAGGAGACCTGTTCTCATTGTAATATCTTATCTTGAGAATCCCTCGCTGTAGTTGTATTTCAAGTTAAGCTCTTTAAATGGGCAGCCCAACCAGGCCAGACTGGTACAATGCATCTGAAGTGGAGGCATCTCTATGTATCCACAGCTGGCTTAATTCCCACCAGTAAAAGCTGATGTTCCTGATGGTCAAATGAATTTACTTCTCAGTGTAGCACAAGGCCTGTGTGGAGGCTGCTCCACCAACCAAGAGTGGTGTACAGACTCCTTGTTATCACCCAGTACAAACTGAGTTCCAGAGAACAGACAGAAAACACTCTGGTACAAATTTTCACTCCTGCTGCCGTTGTTCACAGTGAGTAGAGATCAGTCCTGGCTCTTCAAAGCTCCCGGGAATGACACTGCCTGTCTGCCTTGGAATGCTTTTGCAGCTTTGCAGGAAGAGCAGAGGGGCTGCACTTGGACCTCAAGCTTCCACCCAGGGCAGAAGTAACCTGGGTATCCTGAGCACGAGGAGCTAAATGTGCAGGGAACAGATGGAGGAGTGCGTGGGATGGAATGCAGCACAGAGGACAAAGCCGACATGGGAAAAGGTAGGATTCTGGGTACCCAGGTGGACAGTGTCTGCCTGTGACTGGTCCTACAGCCTGTGTGTTCCTGGAAAGCAGGAATCCCAGGAGCACACAGAAGGCTGAAGGTCCATTTGGTGCACGTTCAAAAGAGACCCACGGGCTCTTGGACACCTGCTCAGAGCATAAACCAAGGCAGGTGGGCACAGACAGAGTGTCCTTTGCTCCAAAACCATCCATGGGACAAAAGAGCAGAGGAATTTATGGTGGGGAAAGGCAGAGCAAGAGAATTATGTCTAGGGAAAGGCACCAAAATGTTGTACATGCTGTGAGCAACATATATAGATGCTGGAAGGCGTCAGGGACCAAAGACCCAGGGAATTACAGCACAGCAGACAGAGTGCAATCCCACACAGACACTGTCCCTCCTTCCTCCAGCAAAGCACCTTCTCTCCATCAGTTCTATGCAAGCTGTTACAAGAATATGTACTTGGGGCAGTCAGCCCTTTGTGCTTTCTTTTACATGGCTTTAAATGCTGTTAGAAGTATTTCTGTTGTTTATTACTGCTCAATAAAGTTTTATCTTGTGAAAGTCATGATTTATTTACTCCATCTTGCAGATCTGACGTGTGTGCTCTCCCACATCAGCACCCCTTTACCAGATTCATAAAATGTGTTAACAATTCATTTAAAATTCATATAGAAGCCAAGTACAGTTCCTTCACAAAGCTGCACCGAGTAATATAAAGCAGCACGCGCCCTGACATATGGCACACGGTCAGCGTGTGCTCTTAAGGTCTCCCTCAGCTGTAAGCACTTCAGTGTGCTTTTGCAATTGCTCCTGTATCCAGCCAGTCAAACAGCATCTTCCCATTTCCCAGTTAGCACAGACTTTTTGTTAATTTTTCATCTTCGCTACCTTGAAAACACAGACTGCAGGACTAGTTGGTTTAGAGACTGGTCAAGAGTTTATCTCCAGCTTCTGAGTTTATCAACTGCCTGTTTAACAGGGGCTTTCACCCACCCAGACAAGGCGCAGCTTTTTGCTGGTCTATGTGTGAGTTACATAAGGAAAAAAGTAAGGTGAGAATCAAAATAAGAATTTCTATCCCAATGTTCTCCTCTGGGAAAATCATCTTTGCCAGTAGCTCTTCCAACAGTCCTCGTTCTGAAAGGTGTGATCATTACGTGGCTTCAGTGACCTTTTCCTAATGGCTGTGAAATGCCTCTGGTTGTTCCCTTCCCTGGTATACTCAGTATTCCAGCAGTGTACCCATTCACACCACTGGTATTTTCATTTTCTAGCACCAAAGAGCCATGGCCATGAACGTGACCCAAGAACATCCCATCTCTGGGCTCCTCACACCAAGACGCCCCACTCCCACCTCGGCCAAGAAAAGACAACTATGGGAATGCAACCTCAGACTTCAATATCTCATGGTATTTGCTTAATTCACACCCAAATGGTACGTAAGGGATCTGTGATATCTCTTCAGCACTCTTTTTTTCTCCCCTCTATTCCTATTTTATTAGTGCCATGCACAGGGGAAGGCGTGTTTGAGATTTCCAGAGGGAAAACTATTGGCAATTCTGTGCTGGCCCAAACAGTAACAATAAAATTTTGGGGTGTGGACAGGTCCCAAGCATGTGCTTTGGGCCCTAGCTGCCCTTCAGAGGAGCACCCAGCTGGGCGGCTCTGCTCTGTGCAGAGTCAGGAAGAGTCCTTGCTGCATTCCTCATGATGTTGCTACACACATTTGTGCAATATTTGGCTTATTTGTGCAAAATAATTAATGAAACATGTCTCATTGGCACCAGCATCCCTGGAGACCCTAAGCAAATGAGAGCCTTTGAAGCCTTAAAGGGTCTTAAAAGCAGAAAATATTTACCACGAGTTTATTAAATCAAGCTTTACTGGTAATAAATTAGCAGCCTGTAGACATGTCTTTTTCTTGAGGATCTGACATTAATCTTTTAGAAAAATACAGTAACAGTTCACAATTTTCATAGCACCTTTCTCTCTTTCAATTCCCAAGTACTTTGCTACCCAAGCAAAAAGTTTGTGAAAGACCTCGAGCCTCATACAGTGCTTGTAGGCGCATCTGAGCAAAACCCCACACATAACGCCGTTGTGTTATTCCTTTTCACACAGCCGCTGATCCATGACGCTGGAAGTATTTTAAAGACATTGACCCACGGTCTCAGTAATGGAGCTGGGGGTGGTTGAAATGCCCGTTCTGTTCCTACATCTGCAGTTTAGGTTATGTGATCTTACCGTGCTGCTTCAAAACCACAGAACACTGTGGGGGTGTTTGTGGATTTGCACATCTCTTACACTGCGCCATTGTATGGTAAATTATATTGGAGCCTCTCCTGAGCTCGTTAACAAAAGCCCATTGTCTGAGGGTGTTACATAGCCCATGTGCTCAGCCGGGACTTATACGTGTCTCATGGAAGTGTTGGTGAGCTCACATGAGAACTGCTTTCTAGTATTTCTGTTTGGATTTTTAATGACATTTGTGCAGGTGCACAGCTTATAAAAGGAATATTTCTCAATCCACAGAGCTGTTCCACAATTCAGCTAGAGCAACAGCCATTCCTAGCAGAGCTTGATTTTTAGCAGTGACCTCCAAAATTTGTGCTGCATCACTTGGTATCACTCATATTTGTTAAGGGTGTGCTTGAGTATATTCCCATTAAATAGGGTATATTCTGTACACGGCTGGGGGAGGGCTTGTGCTGTTCCCTGAAAGCTAAATCAACCCCAAGGCAACTGCGCTCGAGGATCCGTGCAGACACAAATAAGCTCACCTTTTCAGTGTAACGCTGTTTCACATTAATAGATGATTGTTTTATTGCAAGATCAAACCTTTTGTGTCATGCAGTATATTCCTGACTGTGTTTGACACAACTTGATAACAGCTAAAAAGTGTAACTGTGGTATCTGTGACCATGCTGTCATGACAGAAAGGGCCTGGTGCCAGGCCTGGCCTAAGCAGTTTGTTCCCCACCACACCCTTCCCAGTCCCCCCCCAAAGCTGTCTCTCCACCCTTTTGTTTTTCCTCTCTATTTTTAAGCTGGATCACTTCCCTGAGCTGGATCTCAGACTGAAGTGGAGGGAGTCCTGGGTTACTGGAAGCCACATCTGCCTCCTAAGTCCCTGTAAGGTGAAGCCGAGATAAGGTTGGTCGCAGCCCCCGTGCAGCTGACGGCTGAGCCCATGGGAGCCAAGCTCCCAGCAGCGTTGTGCAAGGGGCTGATACTGTGTCTCCCAAAATCCCAGAGGGCTGAAGCTCGTTTGTACAACAAACAAGGCCTGACTGGAGTTTACCATGCAGAATTGTGCCTCTCTAATATAACTCAGCTGCGTGTGTATTTCATTGCAAAGAAAACAGAGCGATGAGTTCCACTACGTTCCTTCCTCAGTGGCCACTGCATTAATTATAATTGTTCCTTTGACTTCTTCGTGTTAAAAGAAGTGCATTGGGCAGGATTCTGAATAAAAGTAAATCAGAAGTGACCCATTAAAATATCCAGAGTTAGAAGCACGAGTGGGATCGGAGTCAAGCCACTTGTCCTAGTTTCTGTCACACCAGCACTAGCCCTTTATAAATCATTAATTTCCAGACTGTTTATTATCCAGGGGAAGTAACAAAGCAGTAGTATCACATAACACATCCTAAGAATGCCTTGTTCATTTTAAGAGCAAATAAAACTAAATAGCACCAAGTTGTTAGCGATGCAGCCTACGAGACCAAGCAGAAAGACAAAAAGGGGAGCTCAGTCAGGCTGGGGCCACAAAACAAACAGGGGAGTGGGTAAAAAAAAATCCTTGTACAAGGGAGATTTCACATAGAGGATCTTCACATGGATATTCTTTGTTTACTATCACATGGAAATTATCTCTGCTCGTTACGTGGTGCTGCTTTTGCTGGGGATGTCACAGCAGTGCTATTAGGGGGAATGTTTTCCACAGCTGCTGTTACCCTTTCGTCAGCTTTCTCACAGGAACAACTTAACTCCTGTCCACAGGCAGAGAACAGAGCGGAGCCTCCATTTCAAAAAATAATAATCAAAATTAATTACTCTGTCGAGAAAGCAAACTTTTGTTGTTTTGCTTACAAGCCCCCTCTGTTAATGCGTTTGTCACATGTTGCCCTGAGCGTGATGAGGAAATGGCGTTAATTCACAACAGGGAAAGCGAGCACTGTGTTGGCCATGGCTGTGCCCATGCTGAAGCCCACAGTGCTGGGCAGAAGGGAGCCCACCTGCAGCACGAGGGTGGGAAGGGATAAACCAAGTGCAATTCAATCTATTTCCTATCACTCCCATGGACAGTGCTGACAGCTGAGAAATGCACAGTTATTTATTCCTCGCAGTTCTGTAATAGCAGCAATGCCAGGCACTGCTCTGCTTCAGTACTGTCAAACCTTGCTAGCACGGACCTTATTGGCTTTTTGTCAATTTAGCTTAAGTCTGTTCCCAGTTTCATGAGTAAAAAGTCCCTTCCTGGCCAATATTACTGAGCTCATATTGAGCTGGCTTTTTTGCTAGCCTTATTTGTCAGTAAAGTATTATTTTTCTGAAAGTGATGTTAGCAAAACCATAATCCAGGCTTCAGATATGATTTTGGTCCATGTGTTACTTATTTTAATCTCAAGGTTCCAACACACTGTATTTTTACAGTCGCTATTTAAAGTTATTGTTAGTTACAAAATATTAGAAACATAGTTTCACCTATAAAATGTATGATTAATTTAATCTTTACCATATTTTTTTTACATCATACAGGAAACGTTTTAGTCTGATGAATACCATGGATGTATAATTAGTACTTTATACAGTAAACTTGATTATAACTTACACTGTCCACCCTGGCTCCAAAAATCCTTGCAGATTTTAATTCAATTGCTCCTCGCAGTCTGGATGAGAGCATTTGAATTCAATTATTATCATTCAGACCATATTTGTACCTTTATATAGGTTCAATGTGGTAGCAGTTTTAAAACAGAAGTCCAGTGGAAGTCTCCAATTAGGCATTTGCCTCTATATTTAGGCACCTACCAGATCTTAAATGCTGACCATTTGATTTTTCTAGCTGAGGTTTGTCTAAGTCAGGGTTTCATGGGCATCAAGACTGGAACATAAAAGTAAAGGGAAACTGATTTTGAGGTATTTGTGAATTTCAATAGAATGAGGAACCTGGCCTGGTTGGACTGTTCTGAAAGCCCCCTTACCTGCCTATCTCTGTCAATGCTCAAACACCTTCAAAAATCTGGCAGGATGCTTTGGATAAACATAAATCCATAAAAATCCTTGCTTATGTGATTTGTTCTTTGCATCAGCTGAGAAACTTTTAGATATCTTTGGCACTGAGTCATCTCTTGAGGCAGATCCACCCTTTTTAGCTTTAGCTGAAGACAGATAACTTAGATGTGGCAGCAGTTTTAGGACACTTAAAAAAAATAAGATCCTCAAATTAGCCACGTGCTTCCGTGTTAGCTATCTCCCATGTTTCTATGCTGCCCATCTGGCCAAGGGCCCAGCTCTGCGCGGGTCGGGGCCTCGGCGAGGAGGAGGAGGCGGGCGCGCAGCCGCGCTGGCTGCCGGAGGAAGCAGAGGCAGGCCATCCATTCTCCTATTACAGGCTATCCCTGTGTTTATATCATCTTGTTTAGCTTACTCCTAATGCACATCCTAAGATGTACCTCTAATACACATCCTAAGACATGTTTATGAAAATTCTTTATAAGCAAAATATTTTACTTCCATTGAGTAAGTTCAGATACAGCACAGCCTCATCGCTGTGGCCGGTTCCATGGCACTCCTGCTCCCTCTCTCCCTGTGCATCTTTTCTTTAAAAATTCAGCCTTCAGCCCACCCACATTACCACCGCAAGACCCAATAATTGTAACATAAGGATTCTCAGCCAATCTTGTTTTGTTCTTGCTAACGTTTGCAAGCAGTAGTTATTCTTCAGAAGATTAAATACTACTTAGGGTTGCAGAAGGTAAGATGTTAGCTGGACAACCAGCAACCGGATTTTTGATCCATTTTTGGTTTTAATTCTTTGAATGCTTCTTCAGAGCAGATCCCATATCCCCTCATGAAGCACATATTCTCCACTGCCCACAAATTGGGAAATCTTCGCAAATCAGTGGCATCATTGAACTGGCTGAACACAAAAACATGCCTTCATCTGAGAAAGATTTTGAACATTTACAGAACCCATTGACTCCATTTGTGGGTGCTCAGCACTTCTGAAAATCAGGCAAGAAGCTTTTAAAGATTAAACAATAGCCTGACTCCAGCAGGAAGTAAAATCATTTAAAATTTGAAGAGAGACGCATAAAAAGGGGACATGACATTCAAGAGATATTTTATTATGTTAGACAGCAAATTCATAGGAAATGCTTTTTCTGTGTAGTGATTTATTGCACCGCAGGACTCATGGCCACAGAGACAAGGTTTTTAAAAGTTTCATGCACAGACTGGGTGACAGACCTATCTTTGTTTAACTGTAATTGCTAATAGCGCATCTGCTAGGGTTGTTTAACCTCAGGCTTCAGGGTCCAATCTATGCTCTGATTTTCAGGTCAAGATGAAACCTAATGTGGTGGCTGATTATCTTGCATCAACTCAATGCAAGGTCTTTCACGCTGCCTGCCCGGAGCATCCACTGCTGCCCGGTACTAAGAGTGCTTATTGAACTGGATAGGCATTTCCCTGGGTTTCCTCTCACACAGTAATTTCTAAAATCAAGTTTTGGTGTTCAGTCATGGCAGGAAAAGGTATTGTGCAAATTCCCTGCAGAGAGATTCTGTCTATAGAAGACAGAGATGCTGAGGTCTAAAAGTACAGCAATAACATGCTACTTACATTAAAGTTTTCTTCCCTGGAGGCTATGATTTGTCCCCAAAGTCCTACTCCATACAGACCTGATTCCGCAGCCCTAATCTCCCATTCATCAGAATGCAGGCAGGTGCAGCTTGCCACAGAGCTGAACTCAGTCTTCTCCTGCATTATTTATGGTTATTCTGTTTG
>WBMW01000671.1:210626-228817 GCA_013396635.1 Penelope pileata
GGGGGGGGGGGGGGGGGGGGAAGGTATCTCACTCTCCATGTAGGACTGTTTAGATATGAGGGATCCAAATAGTTCTGATCATAGCTAAGGACATCTCTTCTCCTTGTCCTAGGAGGCTATGAAATGTAACCCGACGTGAACGTGTTTAACAGAGTTGCATACAGACAGGTTTGGATTTATTGCTCTGCGGACTGCAGTACAGCAGGGCTTCCCCTGCTTGGGCTTTTGAGCTGAACTAGTTTTTCTTTTTTAAAAAAAAAAAAAAAAAAAAAAAAAAGCTTTCATGTTTATTTCCCATCACTCAACACGTTAAGCAGTTGAAGTTTTGATTAGTTGAATATATATGTATATACAATACCCTTGTTACCTGTACAAATGTCAAGGTTTACAATATCCTCCCCCACGGAGCTTTTACACTACCCCAGAGCAGCCGGTGAACGTGCTTGGGCTGCAGCTCAGTCCCCTCCGCCCTGCCATGTACAGGATATACACATGTATCAGATGTGTGGTTCAGTTACACCTTTAAAATGAAAGCCGCAAATCGCTCTGGCGCTTGCAGAGTGCTTGGTTCCATTTTAAGGCGATGTGGGTGATCGTGTGGAATCAGAGCTAACCCTGGGGTGAACTCCTGGAGATGCAGGACCTGAATACAAGATGTCTTTTAAGACAGATTTTCTCACGTTGAGGTCTGCAGTGTGTGTCCCTGGTGCACGTGGGCCGTGAGCGGGGTGGTGGAGCTCTTGGCTGCTGCACCCCTGGCACCCGTTAAAGTTGGGCCGTTTGCTGCCAGACATTCACCTGATGGGGCTGCTGGGCTGTCCTGAGCCCTTCCTGCTGCCCCACGGCCACAGGAGCCTCGAGCTTCACCTCCCACCACTCACCCGCCCCGAGCTTGGCAGAGCTTGTTGTGTGAGGGATGGCTCAGTTGAACAAAAACATCCTGTTTTGGTTTAGAATTTCTTAACCTCGTCCCATTCTGCTGTTTCCCTGAATCATATTTTCTATGTCCGCCTGCAAATTGTGCTCAGTCTGTGGGGCCCTGGCTGGCGGAGGGCAGGAGCAGGGTGGTTTTGCCTTCCTTCCCCAAAGGGAAGGTGAAAGGAGGTCCCCAAAAGAAGATGAGTTACAAGCATGACAGAACCTGGCATCATCAGGTCTGAAACTTGGTGTGTCGCAAGCAGGGCTCGCAGCTCGGCTCTCCGGTAGTTGTCAGTATCGATGTAGATTCATTCCTGCCTCTGGGGTTCTTGTAAGTTAATAGTCTTTTCTTTACTACTGTGACTCCTTACAGGATTTTTTCATGTGAGTTTGCTTTTGAAGTATTTAATAGCTAATATTGGACTTAATTTTGCTTCTATCAGCACTCTTAGACAATAATTACCTCCGTAACGTAGGAGTGAATGTCATCTAATATATTGGTGTACAGCAAAGGACTGCTCTGCAGTTCTCCTGTTAACAACTTCTGTGAGACCTAAGAACTAAGAATTCTCAACTGAAGTTGAAACAATCAAAAAAAAACAACCAAAACCAAACAAACACACGTGAATCAGGTTTTTCCTGTATTGCAATGCCTTCTCTGTCTCGCTTGTGTCGTACTCCATTTAAGCCATTTTGCAGGGACTGGCTGACTTACTGCACCGTTCCACTTCTACCTATGTAAAGGGATTTGTTGTTAACCTCTCTCTCTCAAGCCATGTGAGACTACTTTTTTTTATTGGTTTTATGGAAAATAGAACTGAGATACACATTTCTTCAGGGCTGCAAATGAACCGGTGGCAAAAGAGTAGGATTTCAATCTGCAAACTAGATAGTGACACTTGAAAAGTGCCTTGTGTCTTTGACTTGAAGGTCAGGTGAAGCCAGTCTAGATCCAACCATTAATAATGTGACTTTCTTTTATTTTAAGGGAGTCCACGAGACGTCCCAGGTGACGGCGATGGTGAAATGAGTTCCAAAAGGTGCCGAACAGAGGAAACTAAAATCTGTGAGAAATGCTGTGCAGAATTCTTTGATCTCTCCGAATTCCTTGAGCATAAGAAAAATTGCACTAAAAATCCGCCTGTCCTAATCATGAACGACAGTGAGGGAGCAGTGCCTCCTGAAAGCTTCTCTGAAGCTGCTGTAGGGAGCTTCGCAAGTGACCGAGTGGATAGCAGGACACGCAAGGACACCCAGGCGAAGGGCTGCACGGGTTCTATGGAAAAGAGAGAAGGAAAAATCGATGCTGAATCAGTAGGAGGAATGTACCTTAAAATAGAACCCCCAGCTGCGCCTGTAACTCCTGGGCTGAGCTATCTACCAAAATCCAAAGTACCAAACACTAATGTGACTTTGCAGACGATACGTGGCACTAAAGTGGCTGTGAACCAGCGTACCTCTGATGCCATCTCTTCTTCAGCAGCCAGTTTTAATGCTATTCCAATGATCCTGGAGCAGCTTGTGTGTTTGCAGCAGCAGCAGCTCCAACAAATCCAGCTGACGGAGCAGATCCGCATCCAGATCGCCATGATGGCCCCCCACGCCCTGCACCCTTCCATCGCTGCTGCTGCCGACCCGCTGAAAGCTCTGGGTGCTCACATGTCTCAGCAGCTGTCGGCTGCAGTTGCTTTGATTGGACAGAAAGCTGGAAGCCAGAGCCTATCACTGGAATCCTTGAAGCAAGGAAAACTACCTCATGCTAACACTGGTGTCGCGGCCGCCAGCTCGCTGGCCGCCGGCCTAAGGTCCTAAGCCTTGAAGCCGGACGCGAGCAGAAGCTTCCCTGGCTCCATCTCTCGGTTCCCAAATCCTTTGCTACCTCAATCCTCCCACTCTGTCATCTTCCAAAATCCACTTTCAGCTGTTTCTTCTGTCATCGATCCCTCAAAGAGGGTGAAGGGGAAACCTCCCAATATTTGCGTGTCTGAAAGCAAATCGAATGCAGAAGAGCCGTTCTTCAAACACAAGTGTAAGTTCTGTGGCAAGGTCTTCGGCAACGACAGCGCCCTGCAGATCCACCTCCGTTCCCACACCGGTGAGAGACCCTACAAGTGTAACATTTGTGGTAACCGCTTTACAACCAAAGGAAACCTTAAAGTGCATTTTCAGCGTCACAAAGACAAGTACCCCCACATAAAGATGAATCCTTACCCGGTTCCCGAGCACCTGGACAATGTTCCCACAAGCAGTGGGATCCCGTACGGGATGTCTGTGCCACTGGATGAGTCTAACCTAATCGTGGATAGCAAACCTCTGCTAACAACCCTGCCTACCTCTGCGACCACCAGCGCACCTCAGAATGTCTCCGGCCTAGCAGGCCTCAAGGAGCCTGCCGCGTTCTCCGGTGACCTGTCCTCAAGGCCTTCTCCAGACAGCGAAGGCGGCTCTTCCTCATCTGGGGCAGTTGGTCACGAATCGGGAACAGAGCAGGGCTTGAGCTCACCACAAGCTACCTGCAGCGTGAGTGTCTTCCATGTAGGTGGGTCCAACGAGCAAGGCTCAGAAACATCAAAGCTTCAGCAGCTGGTTGAAAACATTGACAAGTCCACCTCTGACCCCAACGAGTGCCTGATCTGTCACAGGGTGCTGAGCTGCCAGAGTTCGCTCAAAATGCATTATCGTACCCACACCGGGGAGAGGCCGTTCAAATGTAAAATCTGTGGCCGTGCCTTCTCCACCAAAGGGAATCTTAAAACTCATTATGGTGTCCACCGGGCCAATACTCCTTTGAAGATGCAACATTCATGTCCTATTTGCCAGAAGAAATTTACAAATGCAGTTGTGTTGCAGCAGCACATCCGCATGCATATGGGGGGACAGATACCTAACACACCCATGCCAGAAAACACCTGCGACAACACTGATGTGGATCCTGCTGCAGCTGAGAAGAACGGTGACATAAGCCGCCCAGATGAGAATGTGGAAAGCATGGAGATGGAAGAAGACTTGGAGTCTCAGGATGGCCCCAGGAGTTCCTCAAAGCCTCCTACCCCATATGATGCACAGTTGGAATCGCCAGCCACAGCAGCAGGCTTCTCTGGCATTGCAGCACTGGAGAATCAAATGAAGATCGTCAACTCTGCTCTGAATCTGCAACGGCAAAGCAGCTTGAAGTCTAGTGACAATGGCTCAGCAGAAAGTGATGGCATGACAAATGATTCATCTTCTGTGGCTGGAGATGCAGATTATCAGAATGGCCGGAGTCCTGCTGCCTCTGAGTCCGCATCACTGCAGGCTCTGTCCCCTGCCAACAGTCAAACCGAGAGCGTGAGGTCCAAGTCACCTAGCTTCACCAGCCAAGAAGATGCAGGCACAGGAAGTAAATCAGAGGGTGCTGAGAATGCTCCTGGAGAAATGGAAGGGGTCGTTGCTTTGGATTTAACTTATGGAAACATTGGTCGGAAAGTTATTAAAGAAGAACCTGGGCTACACTTTGCAAATGGAGAGTATGGTGAGTAATGTGAGATTTTGGCAATAACTTGGGGTGGGGGAGTAGGATGGAGGAAAGCCTTCTCTAAAAGGACCAACAGGAGGCAAAACCTACTCAGTCTCCCCTCTCCCTCCTCTGTTAGAAACAGGACGTGTTCCCTGGAGAGCTTTCCTGACTCAGACTCAAAATGAAACAAACTTCAAAGGCTTAAATACTGTCCTCTCCTGCAAAGGGGAGCACAGGTTCTTAAAATAAATAGGGGCTATACACTTGCTGTCTTTCCTGGACACACCTGATACATCCCTGTAGCTCTCTAAAGATACATGTTGATATTTTATGGAAAACCATTTGACCCAAGAATGTGGCGTTAAAACACTGCAGCATTTTGTGGGGTTTTTGAGCTCTTTAGCTCTGAGGCTGATGTTTATCTAAATTTAGTCAGAAAGTGAGACTTCAGAAGTCTGAAGTTCACCAGAAAAACAGGGATGAGCAGGTTTCTTTGAGAGTGCTAGCAAGTGTAGTAGCAGCCCTACCACAGGGCTTTGTAGGGCTCTGCAAGCATGCAGTCCCCAAAGACAGAGACTTCTGTATCTTAGCCGGATTTCTGCTTGAGTGCAGAAGGAGGTGGGATACATGTTATCTTTTTTTTCCTCTCAAGGTCGAAATAGTATTCCAGCTGCTTTTGTTAGAGCCCCGCCAGCCCTCATAAAAATGGAGATGCCGAGCGAGCGTCCCATTAGCACTAGCCATTTCATTGGCCCACCAGCTCTCTCCCCTGGTGTTGCCCCTCTCCTCGTGCCACGACCAAAATTCTGCCGTCCAGCCAAACAGCACATCTGCACTACCTGTGGGAAGAACTTCTCCTCTGCCAGCGCCCTCCAGATTCATGAGCGGACCCATACAGGAGAAAAGCCATTTGCCTGCACCATCTGTGGGAGAGCCTTTACAACGAAAGGGAACCTGAAGGTAAGCTACCTTCTACATTGTGATCCCTTTGTTGGGGAAAGTCTTACCAGGGAGGGAAGGACTGTTGCTGATGTTTGTTCTGCCTCTGGAAACAACTGATTTTCTTTTCGTTCTTCAAATGGTCATCTCTGACTTCTGTCTGCTTCCTCAGTTTGTTCACGCAAGCTGCTTGCTAAACACCATACTGAGATCCTCTGCAGAAGTCTTTGCTGCTGTCCTTGATTTTTCCTCTCTGGATGGTAGGAAGGGTTTAGCCCTTTCTGAGACGATTGCTTTATTTCCGTTTGATTTTGGAGGTGACAAGACACAGGCATTGTGTAGATGAAGTGCTACAAAGTGCTGTTTACAGAATACATGCATTACACTGCATGGTTCATAACAGCGAGCAGGACAAGGAGGAATAAAACTGAAAGGATAATCCTGAGCTAGTACAGTGCTTAGGGATGTGGGCTAAGCACTTGCTAGAGAAGTGCTGCAAGTCTGTCTGTCTTCACATTAATACATTTGCCCTACAAGGGGCTTGCAGCTCTCGCACGCAGTGGCTTCTCTCTCCCTATGAGAATCCCTTCAGTTCTCTTGCATAAATGCTAGCGGGGCGGGAAGATGTTAAACTTCACCATTTGTGAGCAATCCCTTCTGGGAAGCACTAGCAGCCTGTGTGCGGCATGGAAGATCTTAGCTTAGGTGTAACATCTTTTCCAGATTGCTTTGTAAGGTTCCTTTTTTGCATTGACTAGTACTGCTTCAGTGCAGTCTGTTCACAGCAAGTGATATGGCTTTTCTTTTTTGAGAGCTAGGGGAGCAACCTTGCCAACATCATTTTAAATAAGTGTAAACACACAGCCCTGCAAGTACCTCAGTAGTGAACTGAGGAGCCACAGTAACATATGATTATTATTCAACAGCCTTACACATGGAAGGGTGAGAATAAAGGCAGATGAGAACTAACCAGCTTAAATACCGTCCTGAATGCACACTGAGTATGAACGCACACGTAACTTTTGAGCAGTGTGACTACATGCAAAGCAGAATGTGAGTTTGTCATAAAAGAACTGTGGCGTTAATGATTCTCTTTACTTGTTTCCCCCCTCTGAAAGGTCCATGTAGGAACTCACATGTGGAATAACTCTGCCAGACGGGGAAGAAGGCTCTCAATTGATAACCCCATGGCTCTGCTGGGGAATGATCCCAAGAAGGTATCTGAAATGTTTCCCAAGGATATAATGCCTCCTTCAGTGAGCATTGACCCCACAGTATGGAATCAGTACGCAGCGGTACTCAGCAATGGCATAGCAATGAAGACTAACGAGATCTCGGTGATCCAGAGCGGTGGCTTACCAACCCTTCCAGTCACCATTGGGGGTGGTTCGGCAATAAATACTGCTACGGTTTCCAAAACAGATGGGACCCAGTCTGGGACTGGTTCTGACACGGAGAAGGCCAGTGGTGCTGCTGCAGACAACGTGCCAAAACATCAGTTCCCTCACTTCATGGAGGAGAACAAAATTGCTGTTAGCTAAAAACTCTAGTGAAGTTGACATACAGAAAGAACAAATATATATATACAAACATATATTTTTAAGAGATTCCACTTCAGCTTCCTATTTTCCTATTGACGTGCAAATGATTTTATGGTTGTCTTTGTAAGAGTTGCCCAGAGTACAATCATGATATTGCTTTGCAAATAGTAAATAATAAAGAATAGGATTTCCTTCTATTTGGAAAGATGCGGGTCTTGCAAAGTAGTTCTTACGTGTGACTTTAATGTGTACAGCCTTACAGAAGTTTCTGCAACTTGAAATTCCAAAGGTTAGAATACTTACCTCTTTGTTTAGAGTGGAATACTTGGGGGTTTTGAATAGAGTGGAAACAACCTACTGTTGATGGAGAAGCTTATATTTACTGATGAGAAATGAAAACTATTAATGCGGGTAAATATCCTAGAATGTCTGCCACCCTCTTAGAAGTAGTTTTTCTGTTTGGATTTTTGGCTCTGTGTGGTTTCTGAATGTACTTTTTTACTATAATGGCTATAAAAATGACTTTTTTTTAATTTCTTTTTGCCTCAGAAGTTTTATGAAAGGAAGTTGCTGTTTTTCTTTAATCACTGCTTCTAAGGAATTAATTATCTGTATTGTTGACTGCTGCTTATTTAATACTACTACTAGGACAGTCCTCCAAGTATAGTGCCAAAATTCCTACTTCCAAAGATGTGCAGTTTTTCCTAGATGTTTTATTTCAATACCGAGAGCCCCAAACAAACATGGGTGGGTATGTATATACTTTTTTTTTCTTTCTTTCTTGAAAGGGAAGACTTGCCTTGGGAAGTCAGGTCTAAAAGCTCTGCAAGGAATCTCAGGTGACTGTTGCAATTAGGCATGGGAACTAGTTTCCTTAGCAAGAGACTTCATTTTTTTTATTTGGGTAATTTAGAAGATCAATCTGTGTAAACCTGTATTTAAATATGAAGTATTCATGCTTAGGTTAAATGTTTTGTGGGTTTTTAGATGGCATTCCTATTCTGGTCATTAAGTTTCTTGGTGGTCTGTGAAGTTGCATTCTGCCAAAATGGTAATTAATGATCCATGTGTATTGTATGAAGGTTGCTGGGATGGTCATCTGGATTCTAAGTTATCTACCTCATTTTTTTTCCTTTTGTAGATGTAGTGTCTATTTTTCTATTAATGACCACTGTAATGAACTGAGATTCAAGCAGATGCTTCCATGCACTATCTTGAAACCAAAACCTGATGTATTAGTGGAAGCACCTGAAGACTTACTGGACTGACCTTTCACTATTCCTCTAATATCTGCTGGAACTATGTGTAATGGGATCTAAACCAGATTGGAAATTGAGCATTTGGTAAGGAAGGACTGAACGATGGAAAGAAGTCTTCATTGACTGCAGGAAATCAAGTCTAGTCTCTAGTGGAAGGCTCCAAAAATACAGATTACCAAAAGTTTGTGTAATGTTGTTGCACCTGATTCTTGCTTATGATCTCTGTATGCCGAGTTGTGCCTTTCCTGCTGGACTTGTAAGTAAGAACATACCAGTACCTGTTTACACTGTAAGATGGATATTGTTACATAGAACATGCAAAAGGCATCCCAGTTGTCAAGTTTTCTGCATTGTGAATGTATGACTTTTATGTAAGAACTCTGTAGTTTTGAGTATCTACTGATGCGTTTGTGTTGACATTTTGAGAATAAATTTTGGGATGACTTTTTCACACTTAGTGTTTAATTTTTTCTGGTGAAGCATTTGTCTCCTGACAAGCAAGCTCAATGTGCAGTAAGCTGTCTCAGACCCGTGACTTCAGCTCCATGATCCTGAGTTATGCTTTTGTTTGCTTAAAGCAACAGAAACTAGTAAGTGGGGAGGAGTTCCTTGATGAACTTTTTGGGAATGCTGAGGTTTGATAACAGTGATAACACAGGGTGGATGTGCAGGGAGGTAGAAGATATACACAGTCTACAGATCTAGAAGGCAAAACAGTTGGGCTGAGAGAAGACCTTTCTCTTTTCAGGAAAACCAGTTCATGACAATGTTTAACACTGTGGTTGAAGATTACAGCAAGAGGTCTTTTGGTGGTGATAAGTGTAGTCTGCAGGCTCATGATAGCAGGGTACCAATCTGAAGCACTGAGAGCAGAGGTGTTCTAGGTACTTAGATCAACTTGCTGCTCAGGCTTTTGGCAGGGTTTCTAGCTGGTTCCTTACCCCATTGGCCTGGTTCACCATGTGGAGCCCACTGCCCATGCAGGACTGACTGCAGCTGTGCTGGGAGCAGAGTGGTGTGAAAGAGAAGGTGATGGGTTTACAGGGCCAGTAGATTATCCTAAAACCTGCCCTGAAAAATCTGAGCTCCAGCATGGGCCATCCATGAGTACTGTGGAAAGGTGGCCTTGCTTCGGAAGAGACGGTAATGACAAGCCTGCTGTCTGCCAGGGGCTTGATACAAAGTGGTGTCAGGATACCACAAAAAAGTGACAGTAGCAGGAGAAAAGGAACAGCGGTGCTAGCAGGAAGTCAAGACAACCTGCTGGTTTGTGGCTTAGCACCTTAGCTTCAGCTGCTGCCTTCTCATCCAAGCAGATCTTCAGCTGTGGGGGGCACTTCCTCTTAATGTAGATTCTGAGTGTGTCCCATGGCAGCTGAGCACACAATGCAGCCTTACCTTACAAGGGGTTTTGACTGCCTTTTTGATTAGACTTAAGTTGTCTAACTGTATTGGTGAACAGACAGGAAATGAAGGGGAGATTAGAAGGGAGAAGGAGTTCAAGTATGAGCCCTGACCTGGACATAAACTGTCAGGGTACTTTGCTGGGAAGCCAGGACAAGAGCTTCTGGCAGACAGCCCCCATCCTCCAGCACTGGGTGCTGGTGTGGGATGCAGCCAGCACCTGCTGCTGCAGATGGCAGTGAAACCAAGTGAGGAGCCCTGGCATAGCACTTGGTGAGAGTTTCCCACCCAGGCTGGCTATGTCAAGCTCCTGCTGTGCCTGAAGCTGTACCTTGCAGCTGGGTGGCAAAGGCACTGCCCTGGCTCTTATCACAGGGCCTGAACAATGCATGGGATTTATCTGATGACCATCACTATAACAGAAAGCAGTTTGTGCTGTATTGATGCTGTTCATAGCAGTATGGGAGACTGATCTGGGGAGCACACAAGGCTGGGGATTAACTGTTGTCCTGCCTGCAATAGCAGAACCAACAGCAAACAGCCACCCAGCGTGCCAGAGCTCACCTGCTTCCAGCACCAGTGGCTTATATCCAAAGACCTGCCCTTAAGACACACTTAAAGCAGGTATGCATGCTTTAAGGCAATATGTCATCTTCACAATTAACAAAGACAGCTGATTCATTTCTTTCCTGTGCTGCTGTAAGTGAGGAAGAAGTTTACTGAAGCCAATACAGCTGCGCTGGTGTGGAAGCAGACTGAGCATGGTATGCATGCTGTCTCTGCTCATCAGCCTCTCCTCTTGCCTGAAGGACTCTCTTGTTCTTGTTTGTTACTACTTGGCTCGTTGAAGGGGGATTTGGCCAGGCTGTTGCTTTTCTGAATGCAGCATGCTTACTGGTTCGAGCTAAGGCAAAGATTGGATTAAAATGTCCAATTTGAAAGTTGGTTCGATTAAAAGAAGAAAAAAAAGTGAAAGGTTTGCAATGTATCAGCTCTATTCTTCTAAAGAAACATTTGCCTTGACCTATGCTTTCTGTCCAAAACTTTTCAAAAAGTAAGCAGAGACTTCAAGGGATGGAGTTGCCTTAAAATTGCTCAGATAGCAGCTCTCCCGGCTCGGAGCCTCCTCGGGGCTCATAAGTGCAACCTGGACCAAAGCAGGAGCGGCCATGGAACGTGGATCCAGAGGGAAAGGACCTGGTGAGGTGCCTGAGCTGCTGGGAGGGCAGAGAGGCTGAAACAAGAGAGAGGGAATGAGCATTGCATCCATTTGTAACATTTTTCTATTGAAAAGCATTGTGCTTATTGCAGAGTTTGCAGTGCACTTGGAATTGGGAAAAATGAGTGTGTGTTTGCAAAATAGCAATCTAGGTAGAAAGCTTTCTTAGCCCTCTGGGTGATCCCGAGGTGTTCCTGCTTTCTGAGGCTCTCAGTGCTGGGCTCTGGGGGCTCTGTGTGCTGCCCTGCTCTGTGCTGGTGCTGCGTGGGCACGCACTGGACGTGCCTTGGGCTCTGTCTCACGTTCATCCCTGACCTAGAAAAGTGCCTCTTGCTGCACAGCCAGCAGGACAGGAAACTCAGGAGCAGAAAAATGAACCGTCAATTGCACACTCTTGCCTATTATATTATCTATTTCACAATATTTCCTATTTTCTGAACTTATAGTTAATTGCTTATACAGGGTAGTATTTTTTTGTAGCATTCTGACTTCTGTTAATGCCACTGATACTTGAGAAGGTGTCTGACAGATGCTGATTTATTGGAAATTATGCTTTTTAGAGCCTCTTGTAGCAGAATTACATGCTGGACATCCATATCCCCAGCCAATCCAGTGCAGCATCCTTCTGCTTCTCTGTCAGTCTATGGTTGTCACATCTTGTAGCCCAAAGATCTGCTTCTTTGATAAAATTATGCTGTGCAGAAAATGTCTCAATTCACAATGAGAACAGGTGAATTTCACTGTGTCTTATTTTCCAAAATTTGGTTTAGGCAAAATCCAGATGTAGAATTTGTAAAAATGTCTCTAAAGAAAACTGAAAGACCAAATAAAACTCAGAGCACTGAGAGGTATTTTATGGCATGAGAAGTACCAGTTTGAATCCACTGTGTGAGGAGCACTGCTGTGACTGTTAAGATAGTGACTATACATTGAGCTACTGTACATATTAAACAAGGATCCTTACAAGTATTGACAGTTCTCATCACTGCATGCCCTTTTTGTCTTCAGAGGTTATTGCAACCCTTCCTTATTCAAATAACCAGTGGGAGTTGAAAAGTCACTCTGCTTTGAAAACACCTTATAGCTTTTAGCTTTTTTTGGTCTAACAATCTAAATCTATCAAGAAAAAGCAGTGGTACTGTCTGTAACAGCAACACAACTGTAACTATATACTACATAACTATGCCTAGAACTGTGAAGAGCAAAAGGAAAGAACGGAGTGAAATACAAAGCCCACAGCCTCAAACAGGGCAAGGAATACCAATGCAGCCTTGCAGTCTCCCAGCAGTGAGTGCAGTGCAGTCACTGCTTCAGTGCACTTGGAAGCGTGAAAGCCATCTCTGCTGGCAGCCCACTGCCAGGCTGCTGCTCCCTCGGGCTGCTGGGGGGAGCAGGGGAGGCTGAAGGCTGCCCTGGGGAGGTGCTCCTGGCTGCTCTGGAATGCCAGGGGCTGCCTTCAACACGTGGGTACCAGCGGGGTCAGGATGCTTCTAGATTCCCTCCCCGTCAGGGGAACAGCACAAAAAAAAAAAAAAAAGCCTTTTTAGAAAACGATTTGATAGCCATTGTGCAGAGAATTTTCTGTGCTTTTGCTTGGATAGATTTAAGAGCAAATACGATCCAAATCCAAATCTCCATACGTATTCTCAGCTCATGATGTCCAGATTTGGAAAAAATACAATTTCTTCATTATCGCTCTGTTCCCCCTATCAATTCTTTCAAACTGACACAATGAGCACTTCATATGGATGCTTTTTGTGAAATTTACAAATGTAAATTGTATAACAAATATCCATTTATTCTCAGTTTAAAGCTTACATTGTTTTTTAATCACACCCACAGGATGTGCAATAGAAATAAAAAACAGTAGGGTGAGAGTTTTATTATAAAACAGCCAAAGCTAACAGCAAACTCATTTCAAGTGCTAACAAAATGAAATGTGTGTTTATTTTTCTTGAAATCAGCACCTTTTCCTTTCTTTTTTCTTATATTTGACAGCCATCCTGGAGGAATGACAGTTTGACAATATTTTTGTTTTGAAAATTAGACACTGAGGGGTTGTTTTCCTCTTGATCTGCAACTTGTAATTGTATAAGGAAGAAAAAGATCCCATACAAATACTGCACTTCCTCAGATCAACATGAAAAGTATCTGCTCTGCAACTTCATTATGAGAACACCAAATGTTCCCCCCATAACAGAGCCTATGGCAGTACGAGCTTTATTGTAGTTTCCCTTAGCAAGTGTTGATGGATTTATGGAGGGCTTCATTAAATATAGGCTTAAAGGATATCCGCTATCGCCCACTTGTCAAAAGAAAAAATAATATCAAAGCCATCCGTGCAGATCAGAGATGCAGGTGTTAACAGTGCATTATGCTCTGGTAGTGTTTAACTTGCCAATTAATTGCAGTAGTCTTGTCTGAGTTCAGAGGCTTGGAAGATAAATTTAAAAGATGAATGCATCTCATGTAGGCTTGGGGCACATGAACAAGGATACCACGTTGCTAATGGTTCCTGCTTGGCATCCTTGTTTGTGTTCACATTTCTCCTACAAAAACACTCCTTCCAGGCAATGACTGTGTGTGTGTGTCCGGTGAGCGCCGGGGATGGGCACACTCTGCACATTTGCTCTTGTTTTGTGGAAATGTAAGAGTCCAAGTCTGTTCCGGTGCTGTCTTGAGAAAAAGTGACCCTAACCCATTCCACCTCCCCAGAGCTGTTTGTTTCCGTGTTGTGTGTGGGAGTCAGTGGTGTGGGGAAACCACGCAGCGTGTGGGCTGCCTGCTGCAGCTTTGCAAGCCCCTAGCAACCAAATCCCTGCTCCTGCACGCTTGTCTGCCTTGCAGATGGTGCAGCTGCAAGCACAGCTCTGAACAAGAGCTGAAAATACCATGTGCTAAATCTTCAGACAAGGAAGGTGTATCCTGGTACTTGTAAAACGTGCGGTTATGAAATTAGGTAATAACAGGTAAGAGGCATAATGCCACAGTTTGGGTTGCCTGTGGAATCACTGGCATTTTGTGCAACCAGTTACACACCTACGTCTGAGCCATCTCCTCAGATGTCAGAATTAGTCAAAATTTGATACTCGTGTTTGGGGGTGGTGGGGAAAAGCAACAGAGTAAGCAAAAGCCAATGCAAGCCCAAAACGATTGCTCTTCCAGCATACAAAAAGTCGAGCAGAATATTGTTGTTATGACTTTCTATAGTGTTCATCAGGTGACATCACAGCAGTCCTATGCATAGAAGAGTCATTTATTTAGTAGCATAACTAAAACAGAGTAAAATTTATGGCATATTGTGCTACATAGGTAATGGATACAAATAGCCATGTACTGTCAAAGCTAACATCCCTTGTTTGGGTGGGGAACTGGCACTGGGACTTGCTCCTTGGAGGAATTTAGGCACCACCCTGTAATAGCTTATCATTTACATATTCCTTAATTTCAGGTTTGACTGAGGCACCCTAAAGGTGCCAGCCAGTACGCGGGCTGTTCCTTGCAGACAGAACTTTGCTTGTGGCAGACCACAAGAGACTCATGACTATTCAGGGCATTAAATATAATCCTACTTGCAAAACAAGTGTGCTTGCACTGCCTGCCCTGGGAAAAGATATTAAATCATTCTAATCAACCAGCTGGTAGTTTTGTGCAGCCCTTTGCATTACAAATGGGGGCTCAACCTTGGACTTTTCAAATTGTGCTTTTGAAGTGGGATCTGTGATGTGCAGTGACAAAGCCACTGGCACCATCTGATAACCTCTGCCTACAGGACAGCCCCAGAAGAGTGCTCCAGATTTGGCTCTATGACAAAGCATTCAGAGGGAAAAAAAAAAAAAGAGAGCACTATTTGCTGTGGTCTTTATTTAATCATCTGGGAAAACAAACAAACAAACAAACATTGATAATGATTTTAAGTTTGAAAAATAAATTAGCTCATTTTAGTCAGCAGTTGTGGAGTTCTGTGCATCAGCAGAACAAGTCAGTGGCACCACAGAAACCAAAACAGGCTTTATTTCACCTCATTTACCAAATCTAAGTTCTCACTTTGAGGCTAGAAGCTTTCCTTTGGGCATTCCTTCTCAATGAAAGGCTTTGAAATCAGGGGAGCACCTTCCTGCTGTGAATGGGGAGATCAGATGTAAAATGTTCATAGCAAGGTGATTGCTATGGAAGGAATACATCGAGGAGTGGGTTTAGCCCACTGGGCTCCAGGCTAGTCCAGATTGTTCACTGGGATTTTCTAACTAAAAATCAAACACATTTCAACACAAGGCAGAAGACGAGAGTGCCTGCAAGGATGTCTGTTTGTTAGAATCCTGAGATGCTGTGGGAGCAAATCTGCAGACTACAGAATCCCAGTTGCCTGATTTCTATCACTGTTGGCCAAATTCGTTATCACTGATTATGCAGACATGTGTAAGCCTGGCTGTGCATCCCTCTGCTCCTCTGTTAGACGATGGAATTGCAAGTCACCGTATGGCAGCTCACTACTTTCTTCTCCCATGTTCTTGGGTGGCGGAGTTGGGTACTGTGCTGGAATGGTGTGAAGAGGGTTATCTGCTCTTATACAGGAGTGACAGCATTCCTTTCTGCCCTGAATCACACAGGTGTCAAGGGCAAAAGTGTAGTGCTTAAAAGAACACTGGCACTTTTAAAATTCAGTTCCACTTTCACCTCAAAGCAAACAGCACTGATATCTGAGAAGTTTTATTTAATTTACACACCGAGGCTTCAGGCTATGGTTATCACATAAGCCAATCCCAGCTATGGGCTCGTGGTTTTGTGGCAATGGTGATATCACTCATGACAGTTCTGGTCAAGGAAAGCATCCTGTAGAGGTTCCTCAGTTGCTTCTTTTATTAAATCATCATTTGAAGTGAATTCTATCATCATATATTTTCTCTCATTATATATATATATATTTCTGCAGTTGAATATGGGAAAAGTAGAAGAACAGAATAGTATTTCATAAGCTGAAATGTTTGCAGGAGGAGAAGAGATTTCTATTTCCATGTTCCCCGTAAGTGGATAAAAGCAGTAGATTGAGAAGGAAGACATTAAAACATGATGTTATTATACTGAAACACAATACAGAAGCCAGCTTCTTGTCATAGACTGCTCTAGCTCAAATAGCATCGAAAATATCTCCCTAAACACTCTCAGTGGTTGTGCCTGAAGCTGGTGTAACTATTAATTACATTGCTGAAATGTCCTCGTTACAAAATGTCCGGATGACTGCTGCAACTGTACAGAAAAAAAATTAAATGACAATTGCAGTAGTTGTTCTTTTGTAATCCATAGTACAACCGGAGCGAGAGCTTGGTGAGGCCAGGAAAGGAAAGCAAACAGAGCTGCCCAGAAACTGACGGGACTTGCTTTTCTTTGCTCTTCTTTTCTTTTTTAAAAATATATATATTCTTTCTTTTCCTTCTTCTTCTTCTTTTTTTTTTTTTTTTAAATAGTCTTCATTTGTCACTGGGAAAGTTTTGACCATAATTTAAGACTACATTGAGCTTGTTGAAGGTACATGAAAACACCTCATCGTAAAAAAATATTCCATCCATTTGGTGTAGGATATGCTGAAAAATGGGGCTTATGGATGCAACTACAGCATTACTGCGATGCTAATCAGGGCTTTCATTTAAGTGTTAATAACCTCTGAAGAATTGGAGTGCAGAGCAGTAGCTTTTGGGACAGGTGCTGTATTTTGTCTCTAATGGGTGCATTAAAATCTGTCATTTAAATGCTGTAATTTGTATATTACTATGGACAACATGCCTGTTTGGTGTCGCTGAATAACGCGACTCATCATTTTTTATCATGCACTTTTCTTGCCCAGATGAAACATGGCAGGACAGCTCACTGTAAGCAACATACACTTTTTAAACAGAGCTGAACAAGAGCGCCTTCTGCTTTCTAATACGTCAAACACGGTGATTTTGGACTTAGATGATGACTTACTCACTTATTCCCTGCTCTTGGTCACTGTCATCGTGTTATTTCAGCTTGGCAGAACAAGGAGCCCAGACACGAGCTGCAGGCAGGGCATGGAGCCGCAGCACGGAGCAGGCACAGCGCGGGTACGAGGGCATGGCTGTGTTTTGCCCCATGGCCATTTCCAGGTGGGCTGTTGTTAAGGGAAACGTTTTGCCAACAGCCTGCAAATGGAAGGGTGAAAGCTGGCATTGCACTAGACAGAGGTTTAGATTTCGTGGTGAGAAGGAGCGCAGCAGATATAACCCAACATGCCACCTTTAAACAGGAGCTGTCCCAGGAGTGTTTGTCTTGCCCAGTGGTTTTCATGACAGCATCACTAACAACACATACATCATTGAAACCAGACCACTGCAGTACCACTTTGCACTCCCCATTCTGAAACATGTCTTTGCCACTGGGAACTTTGGTTCTCATGTTTGAATGAAGCATGAGGTCAGAGAAGGGTGCAGGTGCTGCAGGTGAGTGGGGTGTGCAGTCCTTAAAGGGCTCCTTTGTTTCCTCCTTTATGGCAAAGAAGAATGTAAAGATATGGAGGGAGCAGCTTGAAATTGCCATGGAGATAGAAGGGAGGGAGTGAAGCAAGATGAGTGAATGGAAAAGACAGAGCAGGTGCCAAATGGCATGTTGGCAGAGTTTAGCTGGGACAGCAACAGGAATTCTGCAGCTGGGGAAGGCCCATGGCACATCCCCATCCGACCCTTCACCACGCACATGCAGATCTGTTCCAAACCCCAGCTGCTGCAGTCCTGGGCTGTGTTGAAATCAGGAATGTTTTAACAGTCTCTGCAACTGTAAAGAAAAGCTCTAAGGCTTAAACAGAAGGGAAACGTGGGAACAATCTCTGCCTGAATTTGCAGAGGAAGCCTGAACCAGACCCAGAGGTGAGGCCTGCGGGGTGGTGATGGCACCAAGCAAGCAGGGTGCAGGTGGAAGCCTGGCCCTGTGATGGGGACGGTGTAAGGGGGACACGGCCTGCACCTCCACACGTCCCTGGTGCGGGGCCGCGGCGTGGGCCTTCTGCCCCGGGTGAAGCCAGAGAAGGCTGACGGTGCCGGTGTGCCGAGCTCCGCTGGGAAAGAGACGGGAGGCACCGAGAGGAAGGGCAGGTGGGTCGCGGGCAGCAGGACAGAACCGAACCGGGCGGGGCTGAAGCTGGGTNTGCTCCTGACGCCATTGCCGTGGCACGCCCGGCGCGGGGAAGGATCTCTGCGGTCGGCGGAGCCAGGGCTGAGGGATGGAGCCGCCCGGCCTGCGCTCAGCCCCAGCAGCCGCAGCATCGCAGCCCGATGGCGGAGCGGGGCCGGGCGGCAGCGGGCGCTGCTGGCGGAGGCCGAGGCGGAGGCTCCGTGCGGAGCGGAGCGGGCGGGCAGCGCCCGGGCTCGGGGGCCCGGCTGGGGCGTGGGGGGCCGCGCGGG